>JAUOBV010396165.1:0-10541 GCA_032360425.1 Rubia occidens | reverse complement strand
GATCCTCAGGTCATCAATTAGAAGAAAGAATTCAAATGGTTAAACACAAAAACATAGCTAATGTACTAGTTTGGAACATTAGAGGATATGTACTGCAATGCCAAGACTGTGTAATTTGATTAGAATCCATAAAATTGATATGTTAGGTTTAATAGAACCAATGCATCCTAACTCAGTTCTTGGAAATCTTAGCATGAATCTCGGTTTTAGGAATTACAGGGCTTGTGAAAACAACAAAAATTGGTTAATGTGGAACCACAGACGTAGCATTGCTAACATAACACACAATCTGCAATTTCTAAGTTGTACAATCAAGGACATCACTTCTGATGATACATGGACAACAAAAATAGTATATGCTAAACAGAATAGGGAACTTAGAAGAACTTTATGGTCTGACTTACATGCCTTACAACCAGCTCCAACTATATACATAGGTGATTTTAATACCATTAGAGATCTAACTGAATACAAAGGTAGAAGAGTCCCATCACAAGACAGTATTTCAAACTTCAATAACTTCATAAATGATTTACAACTTCTAGAAGTACAGACTGTAGGTTCACCTTTTACATGGTCAAATAATAGACTTAGGGATCCTTTGTTTAAGAAACTAGACAGAGGGTTAGCTAATCAGGAATGGCTTAAACTATACCCCAACTCCTCTATTCAAATCCTTAATAGAGCAGGCTCAGACCACTCACCCATGTTCCTAACCATCTTTAACAGCCACATTACTCACCCAAAACCTTTTAGGTTCCAAGACATGTGGACTAATCGACCAGAATTTTTTGATGTGATAAAGGAAGATTGGTTTAAACCTGCTTCTGGTACTCCATTAACAGTTCTAATCAACAAACTTAAAAGACTTAAAATCAAAATCAGTGAGTGGAATAAAATTAATTTTGGGGACATGTTTGAAAACCTAAAACAGGTAGAGAGTGAAGTTAGCGTAGCTGAGGATGACTATCGAAATTCCCCTACACTGGATGCATTCTTAGAATTGAAAGAACAAACTGCTAGGCTTACTAGGGCGAATAAGGAATATGAGCTATACTGGAAGCAAAAATCTAGAGTTAAATGGATTCAGGAGGGAGATTCTAACACAGCCTATTTTCATAAAACTTGTTCAGAAAAGGTTGCAAATCTAGGCATTCACAAAATTTAAAAAATGTATGGAAACTGGACTACAGATTCTTTAGAGATTCAAATAGAAAGGGTTAATTTCTTCCAAAACTTATTAACAGAAACTAATAATGATATCACAGGAGTGTGTGGTAAATATTTTCTTCAAAATATTCCTACAATGATCGATGAACAGGATAACCTGGATCTAATCAAACAAATATCTGAGGGTGAACTACATCAGGCAGTTTTTGGATTAGGAAAACATAGTGCGGCCGGTCAGGATGGTTTCAATGGGGTTTTCTTTACCTACAGTTGGGACATAATTAAAAATGATCTCCTCAAAGCCTGCAATCAGGTTATTGTGGAACTTGAATGCCTAAAAGCATTGCCTCTACATGGATAACATTAATCCCCAAAAAGAAAAACTCATCCACTTTCTCAGACTATAGGCCCATCAGTCTATCTAATTTTACAAATAAAAGTTTCTCAAAAATAATGATGGAAAGACTAAAATTTAAAATGGATAAGATAATTTCATATGAGCAAACTGCTTTCATGCAGGGTAGAGAGATCTCAGATAACATAATCTATATGCAGGAGCTTTTCTGATTTCTTAGTAAGAAATATAGAGATCCAAACATAATCATTAAATTAGACATGCAAAAAGCTTTCGACAGGGTTTCTTGGGGCTTTCTTAATTCTATTCTCCTCAAATTTTCCTTCAGTGGTATATTTGTGAATTTAATAATGTCAAATATCAGTGTCGCATGGTTTTCAATTCTAATTAATGGCTGTGTTGTTGGCTACTTTAAATCATCTAGAAGTATTAAGCAAGGTGATCCAATATCACCTTTTTTATATAATATTCTTACTGAATCTTTCTCTAGAACTATAAGACAAGTGGTCAATATTGGAATAATAAGGCCTTATCAGATTCCACATAATATAGCACAACCAACTCACATAATGTATGCTGATGACACTGCCCTCTTCACCACCGCCAATGCTTCAAACCTGAAAAACCTTAAAAACTTTCTAAAAGCATATGACGCGGCATCGGGACAACAAATCAATTATCAAAAAACCAAATTTTAATAAATAAGGGGATGTCTAATTCTAGAATACTAATTGTCAAAAGAATCTTAGGAATGAACTTGGGGAAAACTCCGATGACATACCTAGGTACACCTATTTTTCAAGGAAAAATCTTAAATGTATACTTCAGTCCATTGCTGGATAAATTTGAGCATAAACTTGCAAATTGGAAAAATAAATGGCTTTCATGAATTGGAAAACTAACCTTAATCAACTACAGTCTTTATTCTCTGGGAACTCCTATTTTTGTTGTTCTTAAACCAACAAGACATGTTATTCAAAGAATAGAATCTGTGGCCGCCAATTTCTTTTGGGGGAACAATGATGAGGGGAACCACAAACTTCACTTGAGGTCTTGGAAAAAATGCAGCATACCTAGGGATGAGAATGGTTTAGGAATTAGGGATCTCTCCACCACAATTAAGTCTTTATCGGCTAAATTGTGGTGGAAATTACAACAAAACAAGACCTTATGGACCAATTTAATGTGGATGCTGAGTAGTTCCGGCCACACTTCTCACATTAGGTCCATGATAGAATCAATCACACTCACAGGTCATTTATGGAAATGGACAAAGCAACTTCTGGAACTCTAATTGGCTAGGGATTGGTTCTTTGGTTTACAATTGGTTTAAACCTTCCTTTCCCTGATATCACTATTTCTCAATTCATAAATGACAAGCATGCATATCTAACTTTTTTGGAGCCACATCTGGCTACCAGTATTATAATTCTCCTGCAGGAAAGTGAACTGAAGGCAAACCATGAGGACAAACTCATTTGGAAACCTTCAACAAATGGGAATTTCACAACTGTTTCAGCCTACAACGCATTCAGATTCAAGAAGCCTAAGGTTGAATCACTAAATCAAGTCTGGCACAAGAACATTCCAGGGAAGTTATCTATTTTCATGTGGAGACTAATGAACTCACGTTTACCATTTGATGACATGCTAATTAAAAAGGGTTTCCAAATTGTGTCAAAATGTATAAACTGTGATGATTCAGACTCTATACACCATTCTTTCAATGATTGTCATAGCTCCACTTTCATTTGGACTGCTGTGCATAACATATTAGGAATTAGAGATCGAATTTTCCACTCCATTTGGGATAGAATATCAAACACACAGAATAAAATGGTAACGATTTTTGCTATAACTACTTTTTGGAATCTTTGGAAAAATGAAAAATGGGAAGGTTTATGAGGGGGGCAGTTGGAATACAAATCATGCTATACAGAACATTAAAAACGAGGTTAAACTTACCTTAGCTGCTAAACCTATAATTGCAGACTCATCTGAAGAAAAATTCTTGATATCTATGGATTGTGTGCTATTCTTTAAGAGAAAAAATGGGTATTACTAGAATTAGTGCACTGGTCTAAACCTACAACTGATTATAAGATCAATGTTGATGCATCTTGGCTAAGGTTAGGAAATGCTGCCGGATTAGGTTTGATTACTAGGGACAGTGATGGTAATTTCATTTGTGCTAGAACTAAATCTCTGTTGACAATTTCTCCCCTGCATTCTGAACTTTTGGCAAGACATTTAGGTGTAATACAATGCAGAAATTTGACAAATCACTTTGTCCAAATAGAATCAGACTCTTTATTGGCTATCCAAAGCATTTGCAATCCTGAAAAAGCACCCTGGCATTTGTACTCTTTGTGTTGTAACATAAAGGATGTCTTAACTAAAACTGGGGCAAGCTTGATCTTTACTAAGAGGGAAGGGAACTTAGCAGCTGATTTCCTATCTAAGGAGGCTCATCAATCAAATAATCACTATTTATCATGGCATAACTTGAAAAAGGAGCTTAAAGGGATCATACTTATGGATAAGAAATACATCCCTAGCCTTAGAGTCGGACCTAACCATCGTTCTTACTAAGACCTATCTATCTGCTGTTATGTGTTCTACAAGGTTTAATAGTTGAACCTATCACCTCCACAGTGGTTTTTCTTTCCACTGTAACTGCAGCGTGCTACCAGAGTTTTTGCTCATTTTCAGGAACTTTTGGTTCAATACGGTGGGAGACGGATCTTTCGTCCTGGAACAGCAATTTAGGGCGCCAACATCATTCTTCAAGGAGCTTGCTATGGCACCAAATGCAGATATCTAAATGGAAATTGGACGGATCAGGTTCTCAGATTTGAGGACGGATCATTCTTCAAGGAAGGGCAATTTAGGGCTACAAGAACACTATGCAAGGAGCTTAAGAACCATAAGCAGATAGTGAGGAGCAGTTTTATTTCCCACTTTGTAGAAACTGAGTTTCCAAATTGGAGGCATGGCAGCTGACGGTGATCAAACACACAATAACAAATGTGTAGCAATGTCAACTGCTTAGTTTCTATTCCTTCTACACAGGAACTTTAAATTTTCTCTTCTATGATCTATTCGGATATCTGGCCTGAACCGATTAACATGAGGTGCGGAGATCGATTACAGGAATCAAATCCCAATTGATCAATAGAGTAGTCTCACACATCCATTAAAATTTCAGAACATTACATGTTTCTTTTTCATGTGAACCAGTTATTTTCATTTGTTTCGTGGGGTTTGGAGAGCCTAATAAATCCCTCCCATTCACCATCGGTGAATGTTTTGCTTTAAAAAAAGAGGAAGGGAAAAAGACCTAAAATTAATAATTTAGTAGGGCATTAATTTAATAAGAATATTAACTTCACAAAGTTAATAATGTAGAAATATAACAAAAAAACGTATGATATAAAATTAATAATCTATGTGAATAACATAACTATCCCAAATGACTAAGCTGCTGCTGATATTACAACTCTAGAGGGACTGACCTGCTATAAGCTGCTGATAAGCCACGGTTAAAAGTGGAACAGGGAAGATAAGAGATTTTGACTTGTCCAACACTGTCCCCTAAATGGAAAAACACCTATATCGATTCGGATGGCAGAAAACTAAGGAATCATAAACATACATTACTGCAAAAAAGGTCCATATCAGTTCCTGTACAACTTCATCCAAAGAACAAATAAGAGAAAGATTACCACATCTTGAATCAGAGATATTGATGTTTGGTCTGATATCCCCACAACAACTGGGGAAGATAATTCTTGAATGCCCTATATATTTAGAGAGAAATTATTAAGGATAGACAAGCACTAAGAATCAAAAAGATTGAAACCCAAAATGGAAGTAGGTTGTTTACATGTGTTAGAAAACTAAGCACGCACTACAACAAATCCCTCTAGTTGCTACATTTTTTGGGTCTCAATAATGACATCAATAAGTGTAGTTAATGTTTTTCTCTACACTTCAAATAAGTGTAGTAACGGTGGGTGTAGCGAAAAATAACATTACTCTTGAAGGCGTAGCAAATGATTTCTACACCTCAAAGCGTATCAGTTAAAGACTACATGTGGAAGTGTATCTAAAAAACACTACAACTTGAAGTGTAGAGAAAATCACTGCAACTTGAAGTGTAGAGAACTATCACTGCACCATAAAGTGTAGAGACAATCACTACACCTTGAAGTGTAGTAAAATAACGAAGATTCTTTTAAAAAAATTACAATTCAACCCATACATTCTAATAATTGCAATTGAACCTACAAAATTCTTATAATTGCAGTCTAACCCACATAGATTTAATAATTGCAATTTAACCTACAATTTTTTTTATAATTGCAGTCTAACCCACATTGATTTAATAATTGCAATTAAACCTACAAGATTATAATAATTACATTTAAACCTATAGAACTCTAGTAATTACATTTAAACCTATAGAACTCTAGTAATTACATTTAAACCTATAGATCTCTAGTAATTACATTTAAACCTATAGAACTCTAGTAATTACATCAACTTTGAATATGAAGTCATACCTTTGTAATCACCATCGACAAAATCATATTATAATCACAAAGGAAGAAATCGAAGACTTTTAAAAGAAATAGGAATGAAAGATCATTATGACAATAAGAACCTCATGAAGATTGATAAAAAAAATCATGAAAAACCTTCAAAATGACAGTAAGATGCAGCTTTAATTCCTACAGTACGAGGTATTCCCAAGCTCATCAGATTTTTCTTGCACTATGTTCGCGAAAGAAACACGTGAGATCATTAAGGATTTTCCCTACCTTCTTCTTTTAAGCTCAAATAAAAGGTATATTTATCCCACATAACAACAGACATCTTTTGGAAAGAGAAACTTCTGATGATGCTTACGATTTACTGAACCAAACAACATACCTTTCATATGGATTCATGGGTGCAAATGACGCAATATGTCTAGCTATCGTGGGCAAAGATTTCTAGCACATTCTTGATTTGGGCTCCTGGAGCTATCATCTTCAGTGCCCTTCCCTGATCAGGAACTTGGCATCATGAATTAAAGGCCCTCCTAAACTCCTACGCATCACCAGCATAATCGAATTTCAAGAAGTAGTTTTCATTAATGAGTTTCATTACAACATGCAATATATACTGGATGAAGCTTTTGCATTCGGCATACCTGTACAGTTTCACTATGTAACAATGCCTATGGCGTTATCCCAATTGACTAAGGATAACATGGACCTGAGAGATGACGAGGAACTGATTGTCAACTCCATCATGCACCTGCGCGAGTTGATGAAAGAGAGCGGATGATCTGTCAGGGAAATTCTCCGAGCAATCCAGAGGTTGAGCCCTATTTTACTTACAGTAGTGGAACGAGATGCAAATCATAGCAGGCCATTTTTCCATGAATTGTTATTATGTCAAGCTAAACTAAGTGTTATTTTTTTTTATTGAAAGAGGCTTCACTAAATTGTTTTTTGTAAATATATTCATCAAAGATATAATTGGTGTCAGCTAACCTTTTCAGAAACCTTGTTATTGATCCCATTTAGAAGCTCTGGAGCCATCCAAGGAAGAGTTCCTGGAACTCCACGAGACACCTAAGTGTTCTTTTTTATAAAAAGATCAACAACCTGATACATGACATAACAAAATCACCAATGTCCAATCTAACTCTAAAGTTTCGCATAAGCATAGGTAGGTATCATCATAATAAACAAGGGGAAAAAGTAAACTAAACTTAAAGTACGTACCTTGAAAATTGGTATTGAAGGATTTGTCATATTTACCAATAAATTATCACACTTAGATCATAATGAACAATATTCTGTGAGTGCAAATATTCCATTCCAATTGCAGCGTACATTATCAGTACATTCTGTGAGTGCAAATGATCTGAACTTATAAACTAATTTATTTAGATTTTTTATGGTGATTAGGAGATAACTATTTTTAAATTAAACATAAGGCGTATTTTAGCACAAAAATAACTTACACTTAAGAATGCAATAATATAATTACATGTTTAGTAAAACTGTAATTACAGGTCTAGATGTAGTAAATGATATAGATGATGTAGCAAATTTTATTTGCTCTTTATCGGGTACTAACCTTTATTACACCTTGAAATGTAATGAAGTACTTTCACATGTTAAGGTGCAATGAATGATATGAGTAAGTGTAATTAATTTTACTACACTTGAGCATGTATTTAGTTTCACTACACTTTTCTTATGTGTAACTAAAATTGTGTAGCTATTGGACTTTTTTTTTGTAGTGTTACCGGTATATTATACCGGTGCAGGAAATCCCTTACTGGTGCTATTAAAAATGAGCACCGGTAATTAACTACACTGGCGGAGCCAGTACTATAGCATGAGTGGCAATTGCCACCCACTTTTTTTATATATATAGCTTAGGTTTTGAGTTTTTCCCCACCACTTTTTTTTTTGGAAAATTACATAAAACATCCACAAAATTTGTAAATTTTACAAATAAATCCATATCTAGTGTATGCAATTAAATGGAAAAAAAATTAGGTATAAATCGCCCCCTCACTCTGATAATCCTAGCTACGCCACTGTCAAGACCCTCCTGTAATTTGATGAAACTATTGTACTCCCTCTGTCACAGGGAAATTTGCAGAAAGAGACATTTTCTTTGATTTTACTTACCAGAAATGTCTAAAGTACCCTTATAACAATCATCTTTAGCATTCCTGCAAGTGCGCCTTTTCAACTTGCAACTGCGCCCCTATATTTCAGCCTTCTTTTTACCGCCGAACAACGATTAAACTCAGCTGGAAGACCACCGGTCCGTCCATCCACGTGGGAAGTTGTGTATACTCTCCGGGAAGACCAAATCGTTTGTTCACCCTCATCGAAGACTAAATTTTCCGTCCTTGGCACCACTGTGTGGACCCCTATAGAAAGTTAAGGAAGAGTACGACAAGGATGACGAGAGTGTAGTTCATCTAGAAGAAGGCGAGGTGGACCTTGATCGGCGAGAGGATGTTAGCGGCGTTGGCGGCGAGCTTAATCACTTGTGAAGGCCTTCCTTGATTGTCTTCCTCGTGCCGGTAATGCTGGACAAAGTCGGAAATCTGCAGTAATCCATCATTGGAATTGGGGATTTGGAGATTAGGGTTTGGGGAAGAGAAAAAGAATGAGAAGTTGTCAGGAAGAAGAAGGAAAAGTTTTTTTTTTGGCCGGAAAAGTTCTTATTCTCACTAAATGGTAAGGTGCTAAATTTAAACTGCACAGCCCTTAGCTACCAACTTATAACTAATCTTGTTAAAATGTCTAGAACACGTTCTTTGGCTCATACACTGTGGGGTGTGCCTCCTACTAGGGAATTTATCATGAGGTTCGCATGTCATATTGGTAATCTGCTACTCGATCTGTACCTCCAGTTTTCATCTTCACCGGGTTGCATCGGCTCTATAGTTTTGGAGAGGCTTATTGTTGGATTTATCCTATATGGAGTGTAAAATGCCTGTTGAAGGAGTTTCGAGTAAAGGTCCGTTTTTGTTTGAAGCATTCCAGTACTACATGCCTCCATGTTATTCAATGTTGGCCATATTTATCCTCACCGGGGTTGCCACAACTCCATAGTTCTGATATTGAGAACCTTTTTGGAGGTCATCGCTGGATTTCTCCAATCAACGCAACGGGATGTAATCCAACTCTCGTCGGAGTCGTGAGAGCACCAACAGCACACCTAAAACACAAAGACAACTAGAACAAATTAAACTAAAACTCTGCTTTTATCCAGGGAAGTCATGCTACAGCGAATCTCTTTTATAGCCTAAAAGTAGGTATCATCTAAGAAGCATTGCCCTCCAAACCCGCTACATATGTGGTACTGCAAGCCTGTGTGAGCGTGCGCAAGACACTCCGTTCGATGAATATCTACTACTGCAGATAGATCCATTTTCCTATTTTTCAGTGGACCATACCATGTACCCGCCACAGGATGACCTACTTTGACTGCTGCCCGTAATCCATTACCACTACAATGTATGACTAAATTAAGCAAAAATTTTCCAAACTAAATTTAAGCTAAACTAAATTAAATTATATTTAAGTGAAGTGATTTGAACTGAACTGAAATGCAAATAAGTTATGGAGAACCGGGCCTAATTCTCCCCCTTCACTTCTATTATTATTTTTATTATTATTAAATATGTAGAGGTCTCCAAAACACCTCATCATAACAGGTGGTGTTTTGTTTACTAAAAGAAATATTTTAAAATTGAAATTGCTTAGATAACATAAAATTAATGTGAAGAAATTTTAATACACAAACAATATTCTCGGTGGTAAGATTAGTTAACTAAGCAATTTTTTAACCGTTTATAACGGGGAATTGCATTCATAAAATTTAAATAAACAAATAGGTAAGAGGAGTAGCTAGGATGCAACTCGTGTTGGGTTAGAGTGTGTAGAATTCGGAATGTGAGGTTCAACTAATTTCGCCAACTCAAACTCAGAGTCTACTCAATGATCTGGTAGGTATAGTCAGATTTGTTGGAATCTACTCGTTATAAAGCATTCCAAGTGGTTGACAAGTACGATCATCTGTGTATGATTTTTGATCGTGATGGTTAATATAATTGTCTCAACTTTAAAATACTAGATTCATTAGCGATTGCTAGCTTGCTCAATGATAATCTTGTAATATCAATTATTTGATCTTCAATGATAATCTTGTAATATCAATTATTTGATGGATTTGTTGGCCATCGTAAGTCAATTTATTCCACAATAATCTTTGGGATAAACTCATTCATACCCCCCAGTTCTTGTGTTTGTGCAGATATACCTCCGAGTTTTTTTAAAGTGCATTCGTAGCCCTGTCCTGATCTGAAAAATTGATCAGTTTCGGTCAATCCTGGATTCAATAGAAATGACCGTTTTCGCCGAATTCGAGAATGACCGAAATTAAACGGTCATTTCTATCGAATCCGGGAATGATCGAAATTGATCAATTT
>JAUOBV010396055.1:0-10541 GCA_032360425.1 Rubia occidens | reverse complement strand
TCCTCACTCTTTACTTTAACATAGTGACTAATTGCGTTATGTTTCAGGTGCCACAAACAGAGTCTGTATTTTATGTCTTTGAATGCCTATGAAACAACAATTTCAATACATGCATCATAAACAAATTTATTAAAAAGGTCATATATTGCTAATGGAACATCAATTCTAAATGTAGGATGGTCATGTTGCAGTTTCAAAGTCAAGAGAAATTGTACATATACCCATGATGGTTTCTCAGGTGTCCTAAATCATGTTGTGCTGATGATTTGGAACATCAAATTATTGACATCACTAGTCACATAATGATAAGCAAAAAAATTATAACATCAACTGAATAACCTAACAGGTTAGAGGTTTTTAATGAAACATCAACTGAATAATATAACAGGTTAGATCCATAATATCAACTAATGGAAGACTTAAGATATCATCACTAATATGTAAAAGGTTAAACATAGAACTTGAAACATCAATCTTCAAGCAAAGCATAGAAATACCTCTTTAATTGCCTTTAACATAGCCAAATCCTGGTCGATGAATATAGTCACTGGTTGTCCCCCCCCCCATTGATTCTTTGAATACCTCTAGCAGCCATACGAAAGTTTCAACCTTTTCATCTCCAATAAAATCATACCCAAACATTGTATTGTTCTGATTGTTTATCCCGACAATCGAAGCACAAATGAGATTATACTTATTTGTCTGATAAGTGGTGTGAAAAATCACAACATCACCATATAGCATGTAATATGTTTTCATCATCGAGTCTCAAAAGAGTAAAGTTATTTTTCCTTCGTCATCCAGCTTAACTCTAAAAAAACGGTCTTCCTCGGCAGCAGCAGTCTGATGAACCTCGTCTATGACATTTTGAGCATCCCTCCCTTCAACAGTGTCCATTTTTTTTCCTTTTTAGATAATTTATGTGATCTCTCTTAGTGCGCTCTACATTTTCTTCTCCTTGGGCAGCGCATGCTAAATATTGTAACTTGCTGTTGGTTTGAGACCTGCCTTTTCCATAACTTTGATTGCTCTTGCTTTCTCATTTTCAATTCTTCTTTCACTACATTGTATGCATTTCCATTTAGATCTTGTGCACTCATGGTTATACTCAATGAAGTGGTGCTTGATTTTGTAGAACTTTTCATCAACAAGCTTGATACTGATCTGAGCTTTGCATCCCATTCTTATCACTGGAAACTCCTTTGATTTTCTTTTCCTCTTCCTCTATGGCTATAGAGTAGGTGTGTTTTTAGTTCTTGAAATCGACTTTCCTTCACATGAGCATGTGAAATATTTTTCCCTAATTACTCCTTGGTTTAGCTGTCTAGTTGTTGACTTCCTTACACAAAATCCAAGCGTAGTTGCATGTGCTCGATACAATTTGTCAAGCTCTTCCCATGTTCTTACTCTCAATCGCTGTAAACATTCCCTTGAATCTATCTCCAATTGATTAGGAAAATCATATGGCAGATCTATCATTTAAATCACGGATCACTTAGTTTATTTATAAAATCACAGATCAATTATATCAGTTTCAGTAACAGTTGACATCAGGTGAAGAAACATCAAACACTTTTATTAAAACATCAATCTATATAATAGAAACATTACATAGCAGTATATGCAGGTCAGTTTCTAAATCGGATGTAGAAGCATCAAACACTTTCATTAAAATATCAATCCATATAATAGAACCATCACATAGCAGCATATGCATGTCAGTTTTTGAATCAGAATTCCAAGATTTGTTACCCATGCCATCATTGAGCTTCTACTTTTATCACTGAGCATAAGCAAATCACTCATTCAGTTTATAGCATGACACATTAGTTCTATTAGCCAATATTTACTAACAATTCACTTCAGATTCACAAGTATCAGTTACTTTCATTAACACATCAATCTCTGTATCAGTAACATCACATAAAAATTTATTTAGGTCACACTTTGATACAGATCTACAACATTATTTTTATATACTAGTACAGAGCATCAATTGTAAACATCAAAAAACTCGCAAGCTTTATGAGCTCAAAAATCACTCATCATCAAAATATTCACAAGTAATAGGAGCTGAAACATTCGCAAGCAGATTGAAATAGGTTTTATATGATAATTCCAGGATTTGAAACTTACCTTTTACCAAATTTTGTTCGATTTCATTGATTGTGTCGTTTACGATAGTAATTTGTCATTCAATGTTCAAAAGGCATGTTGTTGAATCTTATGTATTGATATCATCTTATTCGCACATCAATTGATCTTCCGATATGCAAAAATAAATTAAAGTCACATAAAATGATTGTAGATTGTTCAACAAACCTATTTGATCATGTAGTTTTGAATCACAAACCTGATTGCTTGTTGATTGGCGTTGTTCATTCCTTTTCTCGATCTGATCGCAGGTGTTGAGGATTAAATATTCTAAGGTTTTGGAGTGATGGATGAAAGTGGTTGAAATCGGTTGAAACTTTGAAAAATCTTTGGAAGCATTTTTTTTGTTATGCGCCTTCATCAAACGTGTCTTTCTTGTCAAGTTTCCTTCCATTTTTTTTGGCTATTTGCAGGTTTGTCATCCTACTTTTTCGCGCATTTTTAATTGGCACCAAAAATGAAATAATTATGTGAGGACCCCCAAAAATGCCTTTTTCCTTAAATTATTGTTAGTCCATGGTCTTACGGCAAGACGATCTCGTAGGAGAGAGACTACAAAAGGTACTCCCTCCGTTCCTTTAAAACTATCTTACTTCACTATTCATTAATAAAGTTGAGGCTATTTGCAGGGTAAAAATCTATAAATATACAAATGTAAAAATTATATATGAAATATTGCTAGATTCACCGTAACACATATTTTAAGAATATCTATTTTTATAATTTATTGTTATACATAATTAAAGATATTTAAATTAAAAAACAATCAATGAATAATAACAAAAGAAGAAGTAAGACAGTTTTAGAGGGACAGAGGGAGTATATTTTTTAGTTAACTAATACCCGGTGAAGATGAAAGACAATCAGAATATTTCATTAAGGCATACATTTGTAAATTGATTGTCATAGTGGTGAGATGAGATGAATTCGTGATGCTCCTGTGTGCTACCATAGGTCAAGGATGTCGTGTCGATTATTTGAATTTTGCTTCTAAGTTACTGGAATAAAAAATGGAAAGAAATGTTTAAGAAACCCCCACCCCGCGGGATCGTCCACCGGATATGTTTCAAAGAAAAAAATTGTATTGTTTTCTCCCGCACTCATTGCTAAATACAATAAAGTAACTAATGGCAAGTGTGGGGTCATCCACACAGTTAATTACTTGAATTCAAGAGTTAGCTTGACACAAGCCATCAGTCGTCACTCCGATTGTGTGTCAGAAATAACTCGTTTTTTAAACACATGATGGGGGGTTGTGTCTAACAACTACTAAGCATGCAAGCAAGCAAGGAGATTTAAATATGATTAACTAGTCTTGGGGGTATTTGCGTAACATCACCGATTAATGACTTTGATCCTAAATTCTATCACATATAACCATATAAACCTATTTGCATGCCTATGTCACATAGTGTGGAGATGGCCTGAAATTCCCAATGTCTGTCACACAAAGGTTCTCCCTTCAAAACCATCACATCGCCTCCGTAATTAGGGATGCGCTTCGATCTTTCTATACCACAATTCATCCCCTTCATCTCACTCTCGATGCTAAAGCAACCTCGCTTAAAGGATCTCAACCTTGTGCAGGTAGCAACCGTTAGATACGAGAGTAAGGAAACTACAACAACTAGCCAATTAGAGTTGACGTTTTTTTGGTTGGCACTGTACTAGGCAACATGAATGCACTCATCTCCTAGTGTCTCGAGCCTACGAGGTCGTTAGTCTAACACTCCCAAGATAGCATTAAATATCCTAGCATGAGATTATACTATGTATGGAATTATGGATGCATCATAAGGCATACCATGGCATAAATCATACATGAATGAGAAATACAGATCATACACAAATATTCATAGGACATAGAAAATAGGATAATCTAAAATCTCACAAAATCATAATCAAGTCATGGAATACAAATACTACCCCAAGATAATAACTATTCTAGAGACATTAAATCCAAAAAATCATTGAATTTAATGCCATAAGGCTAGAACAAAAGAAAATTAAATGAAGAGAAGAGAGAGCCTCCTCTTTTCCTACCTACTGGAATATAATTAAAATTTCCTACTTCTTAAACCTTTATATATAGTAGATGAGTTTTGGGAAATACAAGGCCGAAGAAGGGGAGAAAACCCTAGCAGTCGCACATGCCACGCTGGCACCCATTGTGCAGCATTGCACGTGTCAGCTGGCACGACCCTTGCAAAGGAGCATGAGGCATGTACTGGAGGGTCGTTCTATGCCTTTATGATGGAACGATTCGTGCCAAAGTGCACAACCCGTTGTCTGGAGCTTTCTTCTGTGGTTTCTGATGGCACGGCCCTTGCTAAAGTGTACGACCCATCATCCAAAGGGTCGTTCCTCAGCTTCTATTGGCACGATCCATGCCAAAGTGAATGGCCCATCATCTGACCTTTTCCTTTTTTCATTTTCCTGAGCACACGCCTTTGCTAGTTTGCACGGGCCTCATCCTTGGCCTCGTTCCATTGGCATGAGCTATAGCACGGGCTTTGCCAAGTTACACAGCCCTTGTCATTCTTAAAATTTTCTGAAACTTGATCATTTCTTTGCCACAACTATCTACTACCACGTTTTAACTTGCGGCCTTCGATTTTCTACCATATTTGCAAATGGCCTTCTACAATCTACTACCATCCTTGAGAATTGTTTTCTAAAAGCAGTTTATAATTCTTAAAGGCGATTTACAAATTAAACTCACAAAAAGGATCTAGATGCTAGTAACTACCAAAATCCATTAGACCTAAAGTAAACTACAAAATGAAAGATATAGATACGACAACCGAAAACGGACATCTAAACCCGTTACGATGTAAAAATACCTAAATCTAGCAATCTACCAACCAAAAGAAAATAAAAGAGTGTTATATACTTCAAAAAATACATGCATTTGACATTTTTCCAGTTTACCACAGAGACTCAAAAACCCATTATTATGGTTAAGCTCCATAACAGTGGTTTGAATGTTTGGATGTTCAACTTACTCATATACCGTAAATTATATCAAGCATCCGAGATATGTTATTCACAGATACATCTGTTATCTAAAATAATTGATAATTATCTCCACTGTAATAATAGATAGTAAATTTATTTTAATTAACTTATTATTGTTACCTTATTCATTTATTGGGGATACAGTAATGAACGTATCCTCAGTGTACCATATAGGAATTAATTATGGTTAAGCAGCGGGGCCTTTATAAAAATGCTCGCAGTCTCCCCTTTTTCCAGAAACCCTAACTTCACTCCGTTTTGGGGAGGCCGCTGCCACACACTACCACCTCCACGCGGCCTCCCCATCACAATCTCACCCTATCCAACACTACCACTTCTCTTTCCCAACCTCTTCAGAGTTAGATTCATGCGGTATGAGTCTTAGGTCCATGGTGGTTTCACTGGAGTCGGATCCACTTCGATCTTTGCATTTTCCGATGGAGAACGCATTCACGAAAAACACACGGGTCGCGGGTCAAGGAGAACACATGGTGGATTCCCTAGAGTTACCACAACGGTCTTTGCTTTTTCCGGTGGAGAACACATGGCGGTTTCAGGTAGTTCACGGGTTCTAGCACTCATGACTCAGCTAAAGACTCAACATGACACGACAGGACCGGTTAAATTTGGGTTTAACTCAGGGAAACTTGGGTGACCGAAGGGCAACTCGTGTAAAATTGGATAAAGACTCACCATGGCGATAGATCAGACCATGGGAGACTTTCACGGAAGTATCCAGGTAGCACTAGGGAGGGAAAAATAGACCTGTAATCTGCAGGTCAAAAGGGTTACCTATTTTTAATCCCGAGTGAGTATGGGTAAATGTGTAATGAGTTAAATAGGTATTTAAAAAATATGGGTTGGACGGGTTCACAGTGGATATATCATATGGGTTGAAACCCGTGGGTTTACCCATATGGGTTTGTATATAAACTCATATAGGTCAATATATAGGTTGAAAAACCCATATGGGTCACTATATGGATCGAAAGCCATGGGTTTTACCCATATTAGTTGGTATATAAAACCATATATGTTTATATATGGGTTGAAACCCGCAGGTTTACCCATTTTTGACCCATGTGTTGAATATATTTTTACCCGCGGGTTGAGGGGGTTTCAATCCAACCCATTTGTGACCCGAACCATTTTAGAGCCATAATCAAATGGGTAAAAATATGTCATACCCAAATTTTTTAACAACCTATATTACCCAACACGTATTCTACCAGACCACCCATTTGCCACCTCTAGGCAACACTTTCATTGACGAGTTCCCCCTTGCTACTAGTATCAAAGTCGCAATGGCGAACGAGGGGTATCCCCAGTTTTTAATGGCATGACAACGTCTTTTCCACGGGTAAACCATCCATGTTAACGACGAACCGAGGATATGGAAAGTTTAATATATTTAGATGCCAGAAGTTTCCGGCGAGGTCATCGATTTTCGAAAATTTTTCTAGCGATGTCATGGTGAATGAAAGGGGTCTCTGTTATTTTCATTTTTTCTACTTTTAAATTTTATTCATTTTGGGGTGGTTAATTCTGCATTTTTGTTATTTCATTTTGTTTAGTTTCTTATTTTCAAGTTTATTTTGTTTTCAGAATAAAAAATTGGTGGTATTGAAAATGTTTTTTTGGATTCAAGTATCTGGGAGGTCATCACCGTAACTCTCAAATATACCATTTATAACACCTATACTATCTTACATTTAAGCACATAGTGGTAGTACAGATCTTCCACTAGAGAAGAGAGTTTAGTTGAAATAGAAAGCAACTAGATTTTAGAGAAATATTTACTAATCATGCAAACAAGTAAAAAAGAGATTAAAACACAAATATATGAAGTCTTGGGCATAATTGATATCCACTTCCGAATCTCATACTGATCATAGAACCATAACTCAATTTTAACCCCTTGATTACTAACCGACACCCCAGGGCATCATTAGATTACATAGATTGCGAGCGATCAAAGAGAATTTGTAGTGTTTCTCCCTATTGTACTCTTAACAACTAGAAAGTATCTAGTGGTAAGATCGGTTGTCGTCCACAGAGACCAAAGGGTCTGAAAGGTAGATTCACGCAATTTACACATAAGCATCACCAAATGTATGTGTTGGTAATATAAAAAATGGGGGATTTTTGTTTTTGCAAGATTAAGCTAACAACAAAAGGCATATAAAACTAGATAATGAATTAAAGATAATATAACTAGCATTCGGGCATTTGTAGCTCGTATTTGATATGTAGACTTGATCCTCAACTCCTATATTAACAGTTAAAATTTAGCCATCCTATGCCTTATGATCAAATGATATGGAGAGGTTGATTCATCGGGAACTCCCACAATGACTAATATCTCAATTCCGCCACCTCGTCAAAATCTTACCTATGCCTGTTATAGTTAGAGGATCACTACCACTGTCCCCATCTAGCCCTAACTTCCATGGTTAATAATTTTACTCCCAACACGCAATAAATTAAACACGGGAGTAGCATGACTCGCCAAGACCTCCACAGTGAACACCCACACTAATCCCTTCTTATGTCACTTAGACCATTAGTTTTTTTATTGATTTCCCCTAGAATTTTATCCGATATAGTACCACAAACACAAGATATGACTTTCAAAATTAGGCTATGCCATCAACAAAATTAATAAGAAACCCGACTGTATGTTGTTGGTCACTCCCATATCGTTTATAGTCTAATTCAACAAAAAATTTAACAATCATGCACATCTGTCACTCCTAAACACAACCTTCACATTAACTTTTGACCAAACCCGGAAAAAACACAAAATAGTCCCGGGTTCTTTCCCGAGCTTAGTGCTAATTCATGCAAAGAAATCAATTAGTTGTACATCCTAACATTAAGCATGCATAATCATAGTCATTAAAATAATAAAACAACAATAATAATAAGATCATAGGATAAATGAATCGAACAATCTCCAAAGTCAATGGTCAAATAAGTTTACAAATGCTCCCAATTTAATAAACTATTCTAATCTAACAAGACCCATAACAAATTTGGGTTCAAAAGACATAAATTCTAATAATTTATGAAGGAAGAGAGGAAACTTGGTGAGGAATGAGTTTACATCCTCCTCCTTCTCTTTGTTTAGTGGATAAGGTTGCTTTTATATAGTGGGGGAGGGAAAAGGCTTTTACCAGATGGTCAAAACCCTAGCCAGCAGATTGGCATGGACCGTGCCGAGGGTTTAGGATTACATGGTCCGTTCTCATAGACCATGTTGCGAGCACTTCTAAGTTGCACGGACCGTGTAAAATTGCATGATCCATTCCCTGTGACGTATTCTCGAGAAAATTAAGCAACACAGACCATACAAAATTGCACGGTACGTTCTCTGAGACTTGTTTTTTACCTTTTTATTTACACATCACTAGACTTAAAATTGGGGAAAACTAACTGGCACTATACGTGCTAGTTGGCACGGTCTGTGCCCCATGAACACTCCTGGTCCCTTTGATTGAAAACATGCTCTTCTTGCTTCTTTATTCTCCCGAAAACTTCAATATTCTACCATTAAATCCAACGGCCTTTATTTCTAATACCGACCTTCCAATTGATCTTCTATCTACTACCATTCTTGTAAACGACTTTCTCCATTAATGACCATCAATAATCTCACAAAAATACAAATAGACCAACTCATGGAGGAAAATACCATTAGATTACAAATGCTTTAAAAAATAGTTGAGTTAACACAAATAACCAACCCAAGTGGTTTTAAGACCCAATTGTGCAAAACATTCATAAACATAACTAACTACCAACAAAAGTATACAAAAAGTGGTGCTAATTGTTCTAAGAAAACATGAATTTACCATCTCATCATTAACCTTTTTCCTTATTTCACCTTTATTTATCCCGCGGGATGCAAGACTCAAAGATAAGAATTTATAATGTTGCTCTCGGACTCACTACTAACTAAAATTAAGTATAGATACTGGAATTTAAAGGTTATCCGGACACAACCTAAAACCGGGTGTCGTCCTAATTATTTGTCGGGAATAGCTAATACTAAAGATATAAATGGTTTTTGTGAACTAACAACTAAGATCATATGAGTAAAGCAAAGTAAGATATCAATTAACTAGTCTTAGGGGAATTTCCATAACATAACCACCGTGTAAATTTGATCCTAGATTCTATCATATTTAGAAATATAAACCTAATCTCATACTTATGTCACATAGTGTGGGGATGACTGGGATTCTCAATGTCTGTCACACGAAGGTTCCTCTCCCTTAAAACCATCTTGTCACCTCTGTAACTAGGAATGAGCTCCAATCTTTCCGACCCCACATTTCATCCTCGTAACCTCACTTTCAATGCTAACAAGCCTCTTTGAGGGATCTACCCCTCACAAGAAACACTGTTTGGGAGTGAGTCTAATATGTCCCGGGCTCTCCACTATGGATATCAACCCTAGGCCTAGAAATAAAAAGGTACCGATGCCTTGTGATAACTCTAGAATTGATATAACCGTAGTCGCTACAAACTACAATGCTCGATTATTGGGGTAAACCGGGGTTTCCCCCATTAGGAATTTCTATACAGTGACCCATGGCCTACCGCTCCTAACATGAAATCACTCACACAACTAGTCAATTAGAATTAACATCCAATTATTAGGTCGGTACTCTCAAGATAACATGAATTCCCTCATCTCCACGCCACTCTCGAGCCTACAATAGCATTAATCTAACACATCCAAAATTAGCATTTTTAACCTAGCACGATATTATATTATGAATGAAATTATGAATGGATCATAACACATATCATGGCATAAATAAATTAATAATAGAGATATCAAATCATGCACAATATTCATAAGCATAAAAAATTAGGGTAATCTCGAATCTCACAAATCTTAATCGAGTTAGAATACAAATATCACCCCAAGAAAATAAACTACTCTAGAGACATTAAAACCATGACTATCATTGGATTTGATGCCATAGATATATGAAAATAAATGAACACAGAAGATAACCTCATGCAATAGTGGATGGGGCACCGGCTAGAGGCCATTCCCAAGCCTTCCGAACGCATAGGCCGTGCTGAATTCCACGGCCAGTTTTTTTGAGCGTGTTCCCTTTGTCTTCTGAGTAAATGGACCCTGCCAAATTGCACGTCTCGTCGGACGGAGAGCTTCATAATTTCTTATGATCATGCGGGATGTTCCAGGTTGCATGTTTCGTCTCTGGGCCTTCAGTTCTTGTAGTTCTTCAAGCACCGTCCGTAATGGATTGCACGACTGGGAGGTCGTCGCCGTCCTCTCAAAGATACTATTTTTAAGCCCTAATGCGTGCTAACTACAACTAAGTAGCTAG
>JAUOBV010395839.1:0-10543 GCA_032360425.1 Rubia occidens | reverse complement strand
CCTGCCACCCAAACTCACCCGTTTACTGATTGGCCATTTCATTTAGAATCCGCACGAGTTGATAATTATTATTGAATTTTTTTACATTTGCGACATGAATAATATCATTTCTATTCACATTTGATGTCGCTTACATTCATACATTCATGCACGTTAATGGTTTGAACAGTTAATCACACATTCATTCACATTTGATGTCGTTTACATCGGTCATGGGTATATTAGCACTTTTGAAAATATCCTTGGGTATTTAGCACTTTTGAAAAACTGAGGGTTATATTTGCACTTTCCAAAGAACTGAGGGTCATCTAAACACTTTACTCTATTTATTATTATTATAATTTGATGTGGTTTAGTATTTTATTTGATGTTTAACTATTTTTATTTGATGTTTAACTATTTAAATTTTTATGCTTATTTTTATGTGGTATTTAATTATTTCAATTTTGATGTGAACTTTTAGTGTTTTCATTTCATGTTTAACAATTTTTATTTGATGTTTAACTATTTTAAATTTAGATGTGTATTTTTAGTGTTTTTATTTGATGTTTCACTATTTCAACGCATGTATTAATATTTATTTTAATCTTATTTTATTTGATTTTTAACTGTTTAAATTTTGATATGTGTTTTTTGAGTTTTTATGTGATGTTTAATTATTTTTGTATGGTGTTTAATTAATTATTTTTACATAAGTTATAATTTAAATTTTGATTTGTAAAGATTAGGCCCAAAGATAATAGCCCATTTTACAACCCAAATTTTGACCCGGCCATCTGAAACCTGAATATTGACGGATTGACGGAATCAACCCGGCCCATCCTAGAACCCGACTCCTGACGCGATTTTCGGACCCAATTCCGACGCAATCACGACGCAATCCATCACTGCAACATCTCATCGCTGCAATCCGAATTCTGACCCAATTCACGACGGAATTCACCGGTTTCGCGTTAAATCCTCCTTCGCTGCAGCCCCCAGACGACGCTGAACTCCGAACATCGCCGGATTTTCTCCACCCATCGTTTCCAAAGTACCGCGGAGACGTCAATTCGTCGAACTCACGCCGAGTTCCAAAAGTCTCCCTGCCCATCGAATCCTGACGTATGGAATCTAACTCGACGAAGCGTTGATCACACGACAACGAGGGGCGGTGAACAGCATCGGAGCGACGGCGAGCGACCGGTGACGACAGATTGACGAGGGTTTGTGTATTTTTGATAAATTGCATAGCGATCCATCAGTTTCAACGGTTTTTAGAAAAGCAACCCCGAGAAAAGAGTACTCCTATTTATTACCATCAGTTTCAACGGTCTCGGAAACGAACTCAAATTCCAGAGCTCTGTACCTTCAACTTGGTGCTGCCGCCGGCCTTCACGGTAATAATAGTTGCTTTGAATTTCACTTTTAAATTCATGAATTCTAGTTTCAAAAGCTATTTTCCCCCGCCGACTATTTGATACCGCTGCTGCTGCAATTTTCATCTTATTCCGTTCCGTCTTATTCTGTTCTAACTTGGATAGAATTGATAGTTACTTATCTCCTTCATTTTGAGTTCACCGTTAGGAATTTCGGAAATATAGCATCTGCACTCTCTGAGCCATGTTTCGTGGAAGATTACTTATTTGCTGCACTGATTAATTATTTCTGTTTATGCAGTATGGAGATGGAAAGTTATGGTTCCAATGCGATCATGTTGCCGGGAAAGAAGCCTAGCAAAAAAGAAAAGAAAAACCAGGTATGGATGTTATATCAGGGTTATGAGGTTTTGGTGATTTTTTTGCTACCGTTTTGATCCTATCTAGATTTCTAACTAGGTTAAGGTGGCATCCAATGCAAAAATAAGCAAGTCGCAGCAGCGAAAGTTGAAGAAACTTGAGGTGCGCACATTTTTACAACTTGGTTTACTAAGGCCACGGTCTTTTCACTTGGTTTGATTTCACCGAACAGGCAGCTGGGTTGAACTGAATTGAATTGCAGTTCAGATGAAAATAACATGCCGTGAGACACAGGTTTTAATATTTGTTTTCCCTGACATTTAGGAGGAGAAGGAAAAGGCTACCCTTTTGTCTCAAAGCATTGATACATTGGAGTAAGATATCAACTTTTCCTTTTCATGGTTTGATGTTGAATGTTTACTTGGTTTTCCATCATCTAAATGATTTATTTGGGTTCTCAGGAAGTGCAAATTAAGTGACGAGGTTTATTCATTGATGTGGTCTTCCAAGAACTTGGGACAGGTTGAAACTGTTCGGGAGAAACGTCAAAGAGAAGTCCGGTTTTCTAAAGCTGGTATGAAATCCCCGTATAGTTATCCACCCTCGAAAAAGAGGGCCATTCAACTTTCTGCTGATATAGTTGAGCATTGTTTTGAGAGAGCTGGAGTTAAGAGCAACGAATTGACAGAAGAAAAAAGACAAGTATTTAATTGCAGCTCTATCCACTCTCGATCATCTGAAGAGGTAAATGTTAGAGATGATGATGGTAGTCCTGGACCAGAACACTCCTCAAGGGAACCAGAGGCAGGTGAAAACATGCAAATTTTCAGGCCAGAATATCTGCACAAGTTTCCATCTCCCTGCAATGGAAATGCTAATAACACTGGAATTTTGAAGGTGTGCTTTTGTACATGCTTGTTTAAGCTTTTACCATTCAGCTTTCATTTTACAGTTCACTTGAGGTGCTGACAAATTTCAATTATGTGGCAGGATAAAGTTGACGAGCATAAAAAAGTTGATTGTGGGAGTACAAGAATCTTGGTTAGTTCCCCTCCAGGGAAACCTCTTGGTTCCTCAAGCCTGAAAGAGAATGATATTGTTGAAACTTGTTCGGATAGTTTTAGACTTCATGCTAACTCTAACTCTCTGCAAGAGAGAACAACTTTGGTGGCTCCCACAGTGGTGCATGTACACAGACCTAAAGAAGTAGAAAGCCAAAGGAAGGACCTTCCAATAGTTATGATGGAGCAGGAGATAATGGAAGCCATAAATGAGAACTCGAGTGTGATAATATGCGGCGAGACTGGTTGTGGTAAGACCACTCAGGTTCCTCAGGTAAGCTAGTTACTTTGTGGACATATGTTCAGGCCTTTGAAAGTAATTGGTTAGGCCTACAACTGAGATGTGTTATCTTGCTTTTGGTTGAACCTATAGTTTCTCTACGAGGCTGGATACGGTTCAAAGCACTCAAGTTCTCGACATGGATTGATTGGTGTGACACAACCACGTCGGGTAGCTGTACTTGCAACTGCTAAGCGTGTAGCGTTTGAACTTGGTGTTCGTTTTGGAAAGGAGGTTGGATTTCAAGTTAGGCATGACAAAAAGATTGGAGGCAATAGTTGTATTAAGTTTATGACGGATGGAATTTTACTAAATGAAATCCAGGTTTTTCTCACACTAATTTTGTTATTCTTATTTAGGTTTTATTGATATTGTTGACTGTTTTTATGTGCAATGATATGCTTTTTTCAGTGGTTGGCATTGGCAAGAAGTCTGTTTCTTTTGGTTTTGTGCGAAATATCTAACACATGCAGACGAGCACACACATAGAAAGTATTAAGATCCTGTTTCATAGCTTCATTATTTTGTTTGATTGATGGTATTACATCATTGCATGCGATTCCTTTACCAAGTGCAGATCAGTTCTATCTTCTAGTCTGCTTGTTTTTTATGAGAAAATTGATGCAATTCACATCAGGGATGACACAATAGTATAAAGGGACATAAGCTGTGCTAAATTTGAAATTGAATTTTCGAATGAAGCTCTACATGTTTACAGGCCAATTGTGCCTTTGTCTTTCGATCTTATCCTGGACATCATTCTCACAAATGCGGTTTTGCTGTGTATTCTTGATATATTCCTTATTCTGATATTTTACCTTCTATGCTAGGCTTAAAGCCTCTAGCCATTTGTAATAAATATTGCCTTTATATTGCAGACTGATTTTTTATTGAAGCGCTATTCAATCATTATATTGGACGAGGCTCATGAGAGAAGCTTGAACACTGATATCCTCATAGGAATGCTATCTCGAATAATACCAGAGCGCCAAGTAAGTTTAGAATGGTTAGGTACTGCTATATGTTGTTTGTGTTTAATAGGATCTGTGGCTGCCCCGATAATTTCGAAGACATATATATATATATATATATATATATTACCACCACCACTTCACTTCTTGTCTCTATATTTTCTTACGATTATGCTGTTCTTCATCTTTTGTTCCTTCACTCACATTAGATGGATGTTTACATTGTCAGAAACAACATGAAGAGCAGCAGAAGAGGCTTGTTTCAGGAGAACATATAAATCCTGAAAACAGGGTATATCCGTTGAAGCTAGTTTTAATGAGTGCTACTTTGAGAGTTGAGGACTTTGTTTCTAATAGGAAGATCTTTAATAACCCCCCACCTGTGATAGATGTCCCAACAAGGCAATTTCCAGTTACCATACACTTTGCAAAGAGAACGGACATACTAGACTATGTTGGCCAAGCTTATAAAAAGGTGATGTCAATTCACAAGAGGCTGCCGCCTGGTGGTATACTTGTATTTGTGACTGGACAGAGGGAAGTGAATTACCTTTGTCAGAAGCTTCGTAAAGCTTCAATGATGATTACTCAGAAACTTACCTCTGTAAATAGGCAATCAACTCCAGTCTTTGAAGATAGGCCTGTTTCATTAAATGACATGAAGGATATTAATGAGGCCTTTGATAGTCAAGGGAGCTCTAACCCTGAAATAACAGACCGCTTTGGTTCTTATGATGGGGATCATGATGATCTGTCTGAGGATGAGTCTGAATCCTCCTATGACTTGGAGGATGAAAGTGATCTGGAGTTCTTCAACCCGGATAAGGATTCGTTAGATCAGAAATCCCTGGCGTCTGATGACCATCTGGAAAATGTACTGGAAGAGGATGGAAGTCTTTCTTCGCTGAAGGCTGCTTTTGAAGCTTTGGCAGGAAAAAAAACTTTGGAGCCTGTCTCTGAAAGAAAAGAAATAAGTTCTGTGGATCTGCAAGGAGATTCTAATGTGGTATCACGACAGACACTGAAAGCAACAAATGATCCTGTTGTTGGTCCATTGCGTGTTCTGCCTCTGTATGCAATGCTTCCTGCATCTGAGCAGCTTCGTGTTTTTGAAGAAATGAAGGAAGGAGAACGCCTAGTTGTGGTTGCAACCAATGTGGCGGAAACCTCTTTGACTATCCCAGGTATAAAGTATGTAGTGGACACTGGAAGAGTGAAAGTGAAGAAGTATAACTCTTCCAATGGTATGGAAGAATATGAAATACAGTGGATTAGTCAGGCTTCTGCTGCTCAGCGTGCTGGAAGGTCGGGCAGAACAGGACCTGGGCATTGCTACCGACTTTATTCTTCTGCTGTCTTTAGTAACATATTCCCCAAGTTTTCAAGTGCTGAGATTTTAAAAGTACCTGTTGATGGGGTTGTACTCCTTATGAAATCCATGCATATTGACAAGGTAAATTTCATACATGTCAAATTAAGATTAAATGTCTTCGCGATGATAAAGATACTTTTGCATTTGAACTTTTCTTTTTGAAGAGCTTGAGACTGATACCATGACATCATCACTATGAGTGAACTTCTGTATGCCTCCTTAGCTACTACTTTTTGTTTGTCTTTTCCATCCCTTCTCAGGATGTTGTAACTTTATGAAAATTTAGAGAAAACAAATGAAATTATTTTGAACAGAGACAAGTATCTTAGTGCATACTTGAATGGGTGTATGATGAAATTCTGCTGTTCATGATGAGATTGCGATTCTTACAACATCAATACAATACATAATATTAGTGTCCTCTCATAATTTCAGGTATCCAATTTCCCTTTTCCTATTCCTCCTGAGGCAATGGCCTTAGTGGAAGCTGAGCGTTGCCTGAAGATTCTTGGGGCTCTTGATTGCACAGGACGACTAACTACATTAGGGAAAGCCATGGCACGGTATCCCATGAGTCCTCGCCATTCACGGATGCTCCTGACAGTTATATTGATAATGCGAAGTGTGCGTAAAAGTGGCACCGAAAATTTGGTATTGGGTTATGCTGTTGCCGCAGCTGCTGCTTTGAGTATGTCAAATCCTTTTACCATTCTGTCTGAAGCAAGCCACAAAGAAAAGGATGACGACTCTGGCACTGCAGAAAATGCAGAGACATTACGGAGAGATGAAAAATTGAGGATAAATAAACATAAAGACATGGAGAAAATTTATCGTGCAAAATTTTGTAACCCTGCCAGTGATGTTTTAACCACGGCTTATGCTCTGCAATGTTTCAATTGTCAACAAGTCCGGTGGAGTTCTGCAGTGATAACGCCTTACACTTGAAGACAACGGAGGAAATGTTCAGACTGAGGAAACAGCTTCTTCAATTAATATTTAGCTTGAAAATCTCAGATATACAGTTAGAATTTGAATGGATTCATGGGGGAATTGATGACATTGAGCTTGCTTGGAGGGCTCCATCTGAAAAGAGTCCTTTGTCAGGGAAAGAGGAGGAGATTATATGCCAAGCCATCTGCGCTGGCTGGGCCGATAGGGTTGCTAAGCGTACTATAGGCACTTCAGGATTCTCAGATGGAGACAGAAAAGTTAATGCAGTTAGGTATCAAGCATGCTCAGTCAATGAAACAGTATACCTTCATCGATGGTCATCTCTTTCAACAACTGCTCCCAAGTTTTTGGTGTACAGTGAGCTTCTGCGTACTAAAAGGCCATACATACGGGGAGCAACTTCTGTTAAGGAAGAATGGATTGCGGACTATGCTCCCTCAATGTGCACTTTTTCTTCACCGCATTCAGATCGAGAACCTGATTATGATCGCATAACTGACCCGGTTTTCTGCTGGGTTACTCCTACTTATGGTCCTCATTTATGGCAGCTTAGCGAAGAAAAATTTACCATTGAGGATGATTTGAAGCGAGTGGCTGTCTTTGCTCGTGCTTTGCTTGATGGTCGAGTGCTGAAATGTCTAAAGTCAAAGCGTGAGTTCTTGGCAGAAAAGCCAAAAATCATTTTGAGGCCAGAGGCATTAGGTGTGAAACGAGTTGGAAATCTCTTGAATAAATTAAAGAGAAGGAACAGAGTAATTGACAATTGTGCTAAGTTAAGACAACTATGGGAAGATAATCCAACAGAATTGTTTCCAGAAATACGAGATTGGTTTCAGGAAAAATTTCATGAAGAATTTGAAGAGCTTTGGGTTGACATGCACCGTGAATGCAAACTCTTCAAGGCTCCAAATAGCGCTGTCAAACTCTGCAAGGCAGTTGGTGTTTTCTCAGAGTGACATTATTGTCATGCTGGAGTTGTAAGGTGAATGTTTTTTACTTGATTATTCTTCCTCACAAATTGTAAGTTTACAGTGCGGTTGTTATCTAATGCACACGATTTTCTCTGTGCCTTTCATTGCCTATAGATACAATAAAATTCAGTGATCAGATTACTCATTTTATTGATTATTTACCCCAAAAGAACATTGTTTTAAGTACTGAACTTGGAGGTAGACTCTAAATGTGCATCAACATCATCATGCAATAGTTTGCCTTTTACGTGAAGTTGAAAAAAGTTCTCTAGATTTTTGGCTATGCAATCGGAATTGGGAATTGAGCACTATGATCCTTTTCTCTTTCTTTCTCCTATGTATCATCTTGTCTTCTGTGTTTTTTTATTTCGGGTTTAGCTGTAGGTGAGTCGCATATAAACAAGTATCATCTTGTCTTCTTGTCTCTGTTTTCATGCATACAATGGGTATTCTTTTTAGTTTTTGTTTTTCTGAAACTTCAAATAATCCGTCATGCAGTTTAAGCCAATTTCAAAAGTGTTTAGACAGAGTATATGCTGACTGAACATATTGTCTATCTACCATATATGCTACAAGTGGTGTATGCATCCTCCTGATCCTCCTGAAACGAGCGACTTGTAAACTGCCTTTACCTTACTTAGTCGAAGTTCTTAGTAGACATTATGTAATGATGGGCGTGTTTGATAAAGCACTTGTTCCATTTTTTTTTGCAGCATTATGACCAATATAGGCAGGTAGGGGTGGCAATATTGACCCTTGGGTCAAGCAGGTTGTTTATTTTAAAATTTGGATGAGTTTGGGTAAAATGAGTTACGGATTAAATGGGTAATGGGTAAGATGGGTAATTAAAAAAAATATGGGTCAAGCGGGTTGGGTTTACGAGCTAACCGCGGGTCATTAAAATGGTCAGGCCCGTGGGTCAGACTCGCGGGTTTATCTGTTTACAGGTTCCTCTGACCCTTTTTTTCCTGTTTAGTTCTTTTGCCATTTCCAAATTTCTGTACCTCCTCTCTTTTCTGGGTTTCAATTGCGTCAAAGGATTCTTCTGACTTCCATTGTGGGTCTTGATTCTTTGTATGGGCTTGGTGAATTTCATCGTTTGATTCTCAGGTATAGATCTCCTTGTTCTTATTTTGATGAAGGATTAGTGGCATTTTGATGATTCTGAGTCGTGTTTTCAACTCATGGCCTATTAGAACTCATGGTATAGATCTCCTTTGAATTTGGTTTTTATGATGGTTCTCAGGTCATTATAAGGCGGGTTGGGGGCATGTATAGTGTATGGTGGAACTGAGAAAATGTTTTTTTCCCAATTGTCATACTCTGTGTTCTTGTGTTTCTTAAAACTGTAGCACTATGACTTACAGTTGTGGATTTTGGATAATTGATTGATTTAATACAGTTGTGGATTTTGGATAATTGATTGATTTAAGGCTTTTGTGAGTTTAATTGGACTTGCTTGCAAAGGAATAACTCTGCGGAGAGAGAAATTTCACGCTGTTCAAGAAACATGTTTGATCGTTAACATCTTTACCTACTGCAAATAAAAAGTTAATATTTAGAAACTACTTGTTACGACGAATTGAACAATATCATATACGATACCATTATTGTCCATATATTTATTCAAATATGCGATCAAATTTTGAGGGGAATAGTGTCAAAAAAGTAAGAGTGCAAAAATAGCAGGGATAGAGAGAACCTAATATCTGTTTGTTTATACCAAACAGGAGTAGTGCAAGATGGAGGTCTCCCGAAGCAGCAGTTATTCCAAGTTTCCATCTCCCGGTGAGAAGTTTTGAAACTAAAAATAGGTTCAATGATGATTTACTTTTAAGGGTTTATTGTTTTTCTTATGTGATCTGTGTCACATTGCTTTGATGATCTTTGTGTTGTTGGAGAGTAGTTTATACTCTGATTGGATTGGTGGTATTGTTTTTCAGGGTTTTAGAAGAAATCAGGCGAATTTATGCAAGAGCCTAGCCTAGGCAGCTGCTAAGCTCAGTTCGTAATTCTTCGTTGTGTTTTTACTCTCTTTTTTCCTGAAGAAAAGAATATGATAACTATGAGATGAAATTATGTTTTCGTCGCAGATTTGGCATTTTCTTTGTGTTCAACATTAGTGATTGATACTCCATAGTCTCGACTTTAAACAAGCAAACAATTTGGATGTTCTTTAGGATTCTAGAGGATTCTAGTACCTTTGGTCCTCTGGCTGTCCGAGTGAATTTGCGAGGAACTCGAGGATAACATTCTTGTTATTTGGCTGTGAGAAACTTGAAAGATTGGTTTCAGAGTTTTGTTAGGATACGGCCAATTCTGATCGGCTTCAGAGAGCATTTTGATACCTCTCCAGAACACTTTGTTAATTATAAGCCTCCTCTCAAAAGGAAAGCCTCGAGTAGTTTGATGCATGACATGATGTCATTCCATTGTAATAATCAGATTTTAGTTGATGACATACTGGTTTTCCTCCAATTCAAATCTTATTATGACCACAGTTTCCATTATTGTACCTTTATTTTAAGAGCTTGCTGAGAGAAATAGAGCATTACAGATTAAACCCCATTTCAGAACGTAAACCATGTTAGCACTGAGAGTTATTGTATATCTCTAACAAATTTAGAGGAAGTTTTAGTGGCTGGTGGTGACTTTTTTTTTTGACTGTGAGCTGGTGGTGACTTCGATTCAACTATTATTATGAAGAGAATAATTCTTCTGATTCAGCTGGCCCAAATATTCTTGAAATCGATCTCAAAATTTGTTGTTCTGCGTTTGATGTGATACGTTAAAAATATATACCCTTGTCTCCACTATAAGCTGCACTTTTATTATTTGACAATTAATACAGTTAAACTTTGACCACATATTTGAATAAATATATAAACAATATTATTATTATATGTGATATTGTTGGATTTGTCGTATTTAGTAAATTATGAATATTAATTTTTATTTGTCGTTATTATACGTAGTTAAGCATATTAACGGTCAAACATGTTTCTTGAACATCGTGAAAATGATTCTATGTAGGTTATGCTGAGAAGTAAAAAAAATCATATATATATATATATATATATATATCCATACAAATTTATATTTTAATTTGGTTGAAACCTGCTAGTTTATCTATTATTGACCCGTGGGTTAAGTGACTTTCAACCCGCGAATTGAACGGATTTTAACCCGACCCGATCCGACCCATTTTAAACCCATTAT
>JAUOBV010395735.1:0-10543 GCA_032360425.1 Rubia occidens | reverse complement strand
CAACATTCTTAAGACTGACCAAAGAGAAGTTGGGTGGAAAGGGGGGACAAGCTCTCTATTCCTAGTTCTCCTATAGCTGGATCCTCCAGAACCACAAGAATCATTAGTTAGGAATGAAATTCCAACTTATCACCTTTTGAGTGATATTTTGAGAAGAGTTTCTCTTTGGAGAGCACAATACGATAAAAGTTGTAAGTTGTGTTCAGGGGGGAGAGTTATTGTTTATCGGTGTCCTCTATGGTAAAATAAGTCGGGGGCCTGGGAAACGGTGGTTTACCTTGAGGCGGATGTCAGCGGTTCGAGTGGGCATATTTATTATTTTTTCATTCCTTCCAATCAAATGCAAGAAAGATTTTTTTGGACTTCGAGAGTTTATTTTAGGATTTGGCTTTTTCAAACGTGTAAGGTAAAAAAGTCAAATTTTATGACTTATTTGCTAATTCTTACTATCATTTTAAATATAATTTTGATTACTCCGGTTATTGATCTTGACAAAAGTCTCAATATCAAAAATTTATTTAAAATTTTCCAATTAAATTATTTTATCATAATTTTTTTCTATATCTAATATCATGCGTTCTCAGATAATGATGAATATAAATTTTTACTAATTTATTAAAAGAGTTATGTTTATGTGTGTTAGAAATACACATATATATATATTGATTTTGTTTGGAAAATATATGGACCGTGTAAAAATTTACAGCAACAAAACCACTATCACAAGAAATCCCCTCTAGCACTAGTTTTTCGGAAGGCTAGCACCGGTTTTTTGGGGTATAAAAAATTGGTGAGTAAAATGGTTTCAACGGTTTTTAAAAAACCGGTGTTAAATTAGCACACAATTTTTCCTGTTAGCCTCGGTTTTTGTAACCGATGTTAATTTAGCACCAATTTTTTGTTGGCACCGGTTCTCAGAAACCGGTGCTAATTTAGCACCGGTTAATTCTTAGCACCGACTCTAAAAAATGGGTGCCAAAAATTTTGAAGGATTAAAAAAATGCCCTTACTCTATAAGCAACCGCGCGTAGCTGCGTTCAGAGGTAGGGGAAAATGCCCTTCCTTTGTAAGTAGTTGTGTCCAGAGGAGGGAGAAAGACCCAAATTAATAATTTTGAGGCATTAATTTAATAATAATATTAACTTCACAAAATTGATAATGTAGAAATAAAACAAAAAACTGTATGATACAAAATTAATAATCTATGAGACTAAACATAACTATCAGTTAAACCCATGTTATGCATGAAGACACACTTCTAGATCAACATCCAACAAATAGCACAAACATTCATTTGTCCGGCACAAGAAAAGATGAAGAAAATGCAGCAAAATAGGCATGGACTTGACACACAAAGTTTAATGCAAGTTAGCCTTAGAAATCCTCAACCATAGTACGGACATTCAATTAAGAGTTAAAACATTTAAAAGTCATAACCAAAACAAGAAAAGAGCCGTTCTTGAAGTTTCACTCAGTAACTATGAGTAAGATATACCCACCCCCTCACTTCTGTTTCACATGTTACTTGACATGTACTCACTCACCTCGAAATATTCTAACGATTTTGTAACTTTTCTAGGTCTCACATGCCTTCTGTGTGAACACTTGAATCCATCAGAATGAGCAACTTCTTGCAAAAACATCCATTGCAGTGTGGAAAAAAAAGGTTAAAATTACGGAGCCATTTTGTTTGGAAGCACCGGTGGCACCAATGTTTATTTCTGCCCGGAAACATCTCTCTACCCAATGTACAAAATAAGTTGCCATTAAAGCCAAGATATCCTATAAGAGTTCTTAAAAACATAAAATGAACACCTAATGAAGAGCATGGCAGCCAACAAAAGTTGTTAAACAAAATACAACACACTCTCTAGATAACATATTGCTGAAAAAAGAAAAGAAAAAAAGATGTACTTAAGCATTGTCTGACACAATCATATAGAAAAAAGAGATTCCAATTTAAAAAATAAATGCACAAATCAAATATATAATACCAACTACTTGATTTTCGATAAAGCTGCAATAGAAAAATAATAAATAAATGCAAAAGGGAGTAAAACAAAAGTAATAACATTTATATTGGAAGCAGAACTATGTACTGCAAAGTGGTAGATTTGTCTTGGCATACATCTCCGGCTTTAAAAAAACTACTCATTTACTACTATCTGAAAAGCTTACCTGTAATGATAAACATAACTTATAACCCATATGACAAAATTCCAAAAACACACACCATATATATGAAACTAAATTACACTGCATACAAGTAAACAAAATTTCAATGAAAAGCTGCAAGCATTGAGGTTACAAAATCTGCAATATGACGACAAAAAGATGGACTAAATTCTTAAATGGTTATGCACCAATTTGTATCTATCTCTGCAAACACTTTAACAACCCACAACAAAAAGAATTCAACACAATCTCAAAACCCAAATGAAAACTAAACCTAAAATTCGAGATCGGACTGCACTAAATGAAACTCACCGGATAAAACTCACCAAGTAACATTTGTTAAAGCTGATTTATAAAAGCTTATTCGCATTCTATCAACTTGCATTCTCTCTGATACAAGAAGGTTTGAACAACAATAGTATTAAAACATTGCAGCTCAAAGAGACCAATCAACTAGTTGGTTTGAACAACAAATTGGATACTAGATAACATCAAAACATAGAGCCTAATAAGTTCTAGCCAATCCATGCAGAATGTCCAAATAGAGTTCAGAAAATTAGATTTTCTAGGTAGAAGTCAAGTTTGTTTGATATTCTCTCAGTTCCAATGCAAGAGTCCTATTTGGAAAAAAATCAACAATATTTTTTGGATAAAGTTTGTCTTAGCTACAATCATATTCTGACCATTTATTCTCGAATATGCTCTCAATCGAGTTAACAATTAACACATTTAGTAATCTTCACATGAATCTAGAAAAGTTTAGTATTATAATATGACTATTCAATCAAAGGTCAACTTTGACTACAAAAATAGGACTTTCTTTTGGAACAAAAATTGACTCTTCTAATGGCATGGAGGGAGTATTACTCTACTTCAAATGTGATTATTCCGTCTTTCTTTGCCAGTTGACAATCTGTTAAAAATCTACAAAAAATAGTATTGTACCTTTCCACTGCGATGCGATTATCCAGGCTCCACACTATCATATTAATACCACAAGGAGTTGTAATAAAACATCATATAATATTGTTTCTGGGTCCGGATCACATATGACCTCAAGTATCTATCACCTGCAGTCCCAAAATTCAAACACTGATTAATAAAACACCTATATGTGCTCATTTCAGAAATTTTTCCACAATGACAGAAATGGTCAAGACTTCTCCATGGAATGGGTGCAAACAAGGGAATGGATGCAAACATATTCATAAACACATCAAGCAGTTGAAAGGCATGCTTTAGGTCTACAGACAAAGATAGCGCCACTTTCCCCCGGCACAAGACCGCCCTCCATCCAATCGGCAGAGACAGAGGTGAGCGAGCAACGGAGCTTCCAGGCAAACGATAGAGGTGACGATGGAAATGAAAATCTTCACGAGACAATGGAAAATGGAGAGAGTTCTATGGTGACGGAGGGATTCTCCAGCGGCAGTACGGAGGTGGAGGCGACACAACAGAGGCATGATGGTGGTGGCGTGAAAAAAGATATGGTGGCGAAGTGATGAGTTGTGAATAGAAAATGAAGGAGATGGTGACAATTTTTGGGAGATCGGAATAGGGTTTAGTATTTATATAAGATATTTTAATGGTGAAGATTCAATTTATGAGCTGGTTGAGATTCAACACCATAGGAGCTATTATTTGTCTGATAAAAGAGCTGCTACAATGTTCATGAGGTCGTGACCTATTACTACCTAAATTATATTTTCTCCAATTTAAATTTAAGCACGAGAGGAATACTAATTTAACAGGTTTGAGATTTTCTAACACCGTAGCAGCTACATTGTATTTTTAAAAATAGCTGCTAAAATGTCCCAAATGTTGTAACCTATTACTACCTAAATTCATTTTTTGATTTATTCACATCTCGAGAGTACTACTACGTAAAAATCTCTGAGATTTTCTAACACTGTAGTTGCGGAAGCGCCTCCAACATCTTTATGGAAAATTACACTATTGCCTAAAATTTTGTTATGATCATATAATTCTATCCTAAATACGCGATTTTTTTATTCTTGCATAAATATAAAAAAAGAAAATAAATCATTTTTGGGGTAAAATGTTGGAAAGTACTAGTACATGTTCTAAAGTAACTCAGAGTTGATTACTTAAAAACAAGAAATGAAAATCGAAAAGGATTGCGAATATGGTCTTGTGCCACATTGTTTTGAAAATACAATTGGGGTTTATAGGGTAACACTATGTTCGAGCGGATTTCAATTTGGAGTTACGAGTAAAGTTTTTACTTTTTTCACTTAGGTCCGTCCAAGAAATTTGGAATTGTCGAATCATGAAATTGGAGACACCAAAATTCAATTTAATAATATACTATGACGACTTTGCGATTTGGACATGTATGGGTTAATGGAAGGGCCTCGAAAGTCAACATTGATTAATTGTACACAATTTTTTAAAATTATATTCTGGCCCAAAACTGTGTTTCCACATTATTCATTGCTTCAAAATACACAATTTTTTGTTATGCTGACCTAAATATAAAATTATTAAATAGTATTTTTTTGGTGATTTGTGGGAAAGCGCTAGTAGATGTTCTAGAGTAACTTAGAGTTGATTACATAGAAGTAAGAAAGAGATATCGTAAAGGATTAAGGATATGTTCTTGTGCCCAATCAATGATAAATATTTCGTTACGTGCTTGGAAAATAAAATGGGGTGTAAAAGGAAGTATCACGTTTGAGCGGATTTCAATTTGAAGTTGAGAGAAAAGTTTTTACTCTTTGCACTTGGATCACTCCAAGAAATTTGGAGTTGTCGAATCACGGAATTTGTGACACCAAAATACAATTGAACAATATACTATTGCAACTTTGCGATTTGGGCATGTATGGGTGAATGGAAGGCTTCGAAAGTCAACATTCATTACTTGTACACAATTTTGAAAAATTATACTGTTGCCAAAAATTGTGGTTCCCCATTATCCATTGCTCCAAACTACATTTTTTGTATTCTTACCTCAATAAAAAATAAAAAATAATATTAGTTTTTGGTGAAATGTTGAAAAGTGCTAGTAGATGTTCTAGAGTAACTTAGAATTGATTACAAAGAAGAAAGAAAGAGAAATCCATTAGGATTACGGATATTTTCTTATGCCCAATCGATGATAAATATTCTGTTATGGATTTGGAAAATAAAATGGGGGTGTATAGGGAAGCACTAATAGGTTTTAACTTTTTGCACTTAGGTCCCTCTATGAAATTTGAAAGTGTCGAATCATGAAATTGGCGACACCAAAATTCAATTGAATATTATACAATTGTGACTTTGCTATTTGGGCATGTATGGATGAATGGAGGGGCCTCGAAAGTCAACATTGATCACTTGTACACAATTTTGAAAAATTACACTGTGCCCCAAAATATTGTTATCCCATTATCCATTACTCCAAAATACACGATCTTTGTTATTCAAACATTCATATTCTTATTTATATTAGGTAAATAAAGGTTGATTGTTGATTAATTTAATCCAACCTAGTTATAGTTAAAATCAACAAAGTAATTAAACGATTTTGAAACTTAACAAAAATAATATCGCTTAGAGTGGCTATGCCCAGCTGCGCCGATCGCATGAATTTTTTTGGCAAAAAAATTACATTTTTAACGAATTATTTTGAAATTTCTGGTGGGAAAATTGATTATTAAAATTTTAGCGGGAAGGTTCAATTATAAAATATTTAGTGCCAATTTTTTGAAAATCGGTGCAAAATTTTTGTAATTTTTTTGGCGGGAAGATTGAGTTTAAAAAAAATTTAGCACCGGTTTTTTTAATCAGCATCAATTTTTTTGAAAAACGGTGCTAAATTTTGGCAAATATTTTAAAATTTTTGAAGGGAAGATTGAATTTTAAAAGTTTGGCACCGGTTTTTAAATTAGCACCGATTTTTTGAAAATTGGTGCGAAATTAGCCCATTTTTTTAAAAAAATTAACACCGATTTTCAAAAAACAGATGCTAAATTAAAAAAAATTGGTGCTAAATTTTTTTGGAAACTGGTGCTAGAGGTTGTTTCTGTGGTAGTGATTGTTACCTCTTGACACAATTTTATATTATATCATTTTTTTGTTTTTGAGATATTTTTTACAGACGACATATCGAATGTTGTGAGTAATATCATTGGAAAATCACTTTTTTGTTTTGTTTTAATTCAACTAAATTAACCAGGCATACTGAAGGTTTGAGAATTTCATTATCATACTATCATGTTTTACTTATTTATTATTATTTATTTTGAATACTAGTATGTGATTGCTCCTATACTCTATTACTTAGTGATGTTCATGTTGTATATTTTGGCCAACTTGATTACTTGCTATATGATAATTGTTTGACTGCGTACTTTATTTATTGAATTAGTTGCTTGCTTGAATCCTATCTTTCTTGAATTTGATATTGGTTAATTGTGCACATGATCACTCTGGACCAATTACTTGCTTGAACTTGCATTGGTTTGTTGTGTACTTGATCGCACCGGACCAATTACTTTCTTGTACTCATGCTTGATAGGATGGGCCCCGACCTTACTTAGCTTCTAAACCACCAAGTCTGCAATGCGCTAGATGGTTCGGCTAGTTGTCTAAGAATGTCTTGTTCGTACTCTCGAGATGTACCATGTCCTATACATATTTATGTCTTGCATTACGGGTGTGAGTTGTTGATATTGATCCTTGGGATCTATTTATCTTTCTCGATACTTTAAGATAATACATGCCTGCAGGTAGATGTAGTATAATTAGGAATCCAATTGTAGCCTCATATATAGATTTGATGGATTGCTACGTATACTCCTCTCTCTATTCCTTACATGAAATGTTTGTATTTATCTCACTTTCTCTATGTTATATTGTAATATAATATCTCATAGAAAATATGTCTAAACCATTGACATCTCACTGAGCATGGGTTCATTCCTTTAAATTAACCTTTTAGATGTTTGGGAACAACGTTCAACTTAAGTGATGGAATCAGAGGCTATAGGCATGTCATTGAGCTACAGTTATTATAAGCTCAACACTAAAAAAAATCTTAAATTTTAAATAATCTATATTATATCTTGTTTTAAATTTTCATACAAATATATTTATGAATTTTAGTTACTTATTTATCATCATCTTTCTACTAGTCCTGATGTGAGTTAGGCAGGCACTCGATTACGACCTCTCCAATAACCAAGGAGGTAAAATCGGAGTGTCACACAAATGCTTCTAATAAGGTAGCTTAAAAAATAGAGCATTTCGTCCAACTCCCATCAATGGAAACTTTTCTTTTCTTCTTCCAAAGTCATTGGGAAAGTTTTTAACACTATTAAAAACCTATGTACCAGTTAGTGGCACGGGTGCTCCTCTAGCCTACACTTTCCCATTGGACTATTTCTTCGCAAATGCCATGTTTGTCCCTCTGGAAGAAATCTCCTCTACCCCTAATAAAAAGTTTTACAACCGTGTTCCAATTAACAAAAATCATTATCCTTCTCACACATGGGGCAATCTAAGTGGTCTTTCATAGAATACCCTGACAAATTCCCATATGCACGGAAATCATTAATGCAAAATAACATATCTTTAAAGTGAAAAATCTTCGACCAAAACATCATACGTTCGAACACCATCATTGAAAAAATTCAACAGATCCTCCACAAGAGAAGCCAGATACACACCAGTGTTGTTACCCGATTGCTTCGGCCCTCATCTAAGCAAACAAAACATACATACGTTTATGGTCAATCAAGATGGAAGGTTGTAAATGACCAACATAACAAGCCAAGAATTATGATTACTGCTTATATTACCAAATAGATTCATACTGTTTGTACACAAGCATTTCCTCGAACTCCAAAGAACCTCAAATACCGGGATTCACTGCCAATATCTTCCATCATTTCATCGAACTCCATATTACCATCTAATTCATCTCCCACCTTCGTGTTCACCAATTCAATCGTCTCAGAGGTATCCCTAACTTCCCCATGTCATACCCAATGAGTGTAGGTAGTTTAAAACCCCCTCATTACGAGATGTTCCTGCATCGTCTTCCTCCCTAAATACGCATCATTTCTATAATCCTTACATAGGCATCGTGCTCGTGCTACACATTTTTTAGAAGCATCTTCAAACGCTATGAAATAAATGATTCTACCAATGGCATGTACTCGGGAAATTTTCTAACATTAGGGGTGGAAAAATAGACCCGTAACCCACTGATCAAGCGGGTTATCTAATTTTAAACCTATATGGAGATGGGTCAAATGGGTAGTTGAAAAATATGGGTTGAACGGGTTGGGTTTGTGGGTTGACCGTGAGTTTACCCATATGAGCTGGTATATAAACCCATATGGGTTAATATATGGGTTCAAACCCGAAAGTTTACCCATATGGGTCAATACATAGGTTGAAACCTGTGGGGTTTACCCATATGGGTTGATACATAAATCCGTATGGGTTTATATATAGGTTGAAACTCACGGGTTTACCTATTTTTAACCCGTGAGTTGAATGACTTTCAACTTGCGGGTTGAGAGGATTTCAACTCGACCAGTTTTGACCCGACCCAACATTTCCCATCATAAAATGGATCATGCCCATATTTTTTAATTACCCATTTTACGCAACCCGTATTTAACCCATACGCTTATTTTCCACCTTCATCTAAGATCATTAACAATGAGTTCATTTCGATGCATTATCCTATAAGTAAGTTAAAATGCAACCCATGACCATTCAATCAACAATAATAAAAACCCCTATCCCAAACCCTAATTGAACACACACACATATACATGGGAATGGTTCTATTAACACCTTATTTGTACACCTGTCTGAGTATCAAATATCAACCATCCATTGAACATAGTGTCACTTATTCATTAAATCTATTTTTAGTAAAGTAATCTCAACCATGAGATTATGTTTGATGAATGGTTGAGATTTGGTGTTGAAATAGGTGTACATATAAGGGTGTTAATAGAACACTTCCCTGTATATATAGGTGAAAACACTCACTTATTTGAGAACAAATCAAAACCATTCAATTATTTAATCTAACGGAAGAAAATATGGGTTGGGCAGCTTTAAATTGCTGATAACTTGCAAATAACTTTAAGGCTTCTCCTGAAGTCGGCCGCATGAATAACTAGCAGATAGCTTTAAATTTGAGCTCTAATAATCTTCACGGACATTAACCGCAAGAGTTGGGTAGACTTGACAAGATGGTTGCGTTAGATGTGTCTAATAATCAGCTCTCTAGGAACATCCCGACTACACCCAGGGAATGCTGAGTTTGATGGAGGTTAATATTTACAATAATCATATTGCTTGTCAAATTCCAAGTTTTGTGCCCTTTCAAAACTGCTCAAACGCAAGTTTTTTGGGGAACAAAAGTCTCTGTGGAAAATCGTTGAGCTCTTCTTGTGGACAGAAGAATGGTTCGAGTCAATATGGTTACCATCACAAGGTTTCTTACATGATCCTACTGCCTGTCATTGGTTGTGGTCTTGCTATTTTTGCATCTGTGACCGTTGTTGTTTTGTTGTTTATGATGAGGTAGAGGCAAGAGAAGGCGGCTGGGGATGCAGGAGATGCTGATGCTGCTGATGAAACTACATGCAAACCTGTTATAATTTTGGGCAATGTATTCATCGAAAACCTCAAGAAGGCCATATAGTATTTCGATAAAACAGTAAAGGCAACCTTGTAAGACACTAATGAGCTCGATGGACAGAAGAGCGATTCATCATCAAAGCAAGATTATTAGAGAGCTTCAAAAGCTTAGCAAACTAAATCATTCCAATCTAGTGAGGCCTATCGGGTTTATAATCTATGAATACGTGGAACTTTTTGTTCATTAATACTTCTCAAATGGTACACTATCAAAGGTTGCCCATGAAACTACAAAGAAACCTAATTATAAACCTTACTGGCCAACTAGACTCTCCATCGCTATTGCAGTAGCTGAAGCTTTTACAAGAATGATATGAAGCAGTTACAAGTAGTATAACATGAAGCACTTACACGGTAAACTTAAACACATGTATGCTATACTTGAAGCACTTGTATGCTATACATGAAGCACCTGCACGTTAAACTTGAAGCACCTATACGAATAATATGAAGCACTCACAAGTATAACATTAATCACCTACAAGTTAAACTTGAAGCACCCATAGGTTATAAGCAAAGCACCTAGAAGCATAAGTTTAAACACCTACAAGTCATAGTATAAGCACTTTTATACTAAACTTGAAGTACCTACATGACAAATACGAAATACCTGCAAGCATAACATGAAACGCATACAAGCATAACATGAAGCATTTACAAGTTAAACTTGAAGCACCTATAAGTTATAAGTGAAACA
>JAUOBV010395627.1:0-10543 GCA_032360425.1 Rubia occidens | reverse complement strand
TTGGGAACGAAAGTTGCAATGGTTATGATGCAAATGCAGAGGGAAAGACAGAAGAACAGGGATGCTAAATAAGGCAGCAGCTGAAACTGTTTATAGCATATGGAATTTGAGGCATGATAGAGGTTTTAATGTCAATGTAAATGATGTAGAAATCACAAAGAACATAGTGCAAAATGTAGCATGTAGAGCATGGATGAGACCTAAACTTAGGGAGTTTAGTGCAAAGCTTATGGCTAAAGCAAACTAGGGAGCATGGAGGAGTTGTAAATGTTTTGGAGATATCAATGAAAAAGTGATCTTAGTTTCGGGAAAAAAAATCATATCAAATCAGTTCTAGAGAACAAGACCTTAATCTCCACCACTTATAAAGCATCTTCAAAATTCTTGTGCTAAAATCATGTGTGCCATAATCTTTTGAAGAGAGGGAGTAAAATTTTGAAGCTCAAAAAATACTTTTATGGGAAAGTTATACAGGATTAATAATGACCTGCTAGTTGAGTCAATTTCAATGTCACAAGCAACGGTTTAGGCAATCGTTGTACTTTATAAATTATTCAGCACTCTATGACGAACTTTTGCTATACGTAGTGCCAGCGTCTGGGTGCACTCGAGCGACATGGATTAGGTTCTTGCCGTTCTCTCAAGTTCGGTCGCTCAAGCGTTAGCAGCCGGCCACCACCACTGGAACACCGTTCATCAGAATGCTGCCATGCCAAACCACAATACTACCATATACAAAATATAGGGCCTAAACCATGAAGTAGTAAAATACAAGGTGTGATTTATACTGAATCAATTCAAAATTTTCAAATTCACGCTCAACAGAACCTTGGGAGCAATATTTGTAGGAACGCAGAATTTCCAAGCAAATAATAATAAACAAAAGCTTCAAACTCAGATATTTTGTAAAGAAATATTTGAATACAAATTCAGCTTTGCAAGAGTGGCACCTGATGAAATGATCATCTTGTACATGACAAGCACAGTTATGGAAGCCAAGTTCTGCACCTGCCATGTCAAATTGCTGAGTCACTCCCTTCTTAGAGAACCGGAAAGCTTGAACAAACAGGACCGACCATATGGCTTCGGTTTTCGATGATCCCCAAAAGTAGGAAGCATCTTCATTGTCTCTGAGATAGGCAATCTCCACTTTACTGATACCCACAAATGCGAAAGCCTAAACTGTACAGAACGTAATTATCTATTAGCAAGGTAAAAATAGCATGGCAGGCCTAAACTATGATATTAAAAGGTAGATGGATGTATATACAAATTCCTGTTTATTAAGAGTATTTGCATGAAGATTGAATTTAAAATAAAAGAAAAGTCATATACAAATAAACGATTAACAGATATTCCTGGTTATTAGCAGGTTAGTAAACAGATTATTTAGCTTTATGCATTTCAATATGTGTTCAGTAAATATTTTAAGGAATATGATCTTTCTCACATGTGAGCAGCTGAGAATGCAACCCTTGACTCGATTAATCATCAGTAGAGGATCTGGGATCTGCAACAAAACCATTGATAAAGGCCTTGAAACCACTGTTTCCATACCCCAACTGTTGCTCTAGGATTGTCACGACTGACTTCTCCGCGGACACGCTGCACCACTTCAACTCAATCATATCAAGCGTAATGATTTCTCCAAAGCTAGGAGGGACTTCCTCGAGCCGAATGCAGTCTCGCAAGACTAGTTGCTTAAGATTGGGAAGGTGATCAAACTCCGCATTCCACTGAGCAATTTTAAGAGAGTCCAACTTCAAATATTCTAGCCGTTGAAATTCATCGTCTCTCATCTCCCATATTGGACTGTCAAAGGCAACAGACACTAATTTGAGAATCTTGAGGTTGGGTAGTTCTCCAATGGCTGAAAAGTCATCCCATGTGAAGTTAAACTCTGAGAGCGACAACTTTTTGAGGTTCACTGGGAGGCTTGCCCCCACTAACTGACAGTACTGGTGCACCCTACCATAGTAAATTATCTTGAGCGCCTCAAGTTCCACCAGAAAGACTAGGACAGGAAAGCTAATCTTTTTCTCAGAGTGTTGCATGCGCTCTGAAAATGTACACTTCAGTTTCCGGAGTTTGGGAAACAACTTCATCATTTCGGCTGAATCATCTCCATGTGAGAGAGTAGGGCAGGAGAGACTGACTATATTATCCAACTGAGAGGAAGAAAGCAGGTTGAAAATCGCTCGAGTGCTCACATGAAGATGCCTCAACCTTGACATGCCCCAAATAGAGTATGGTAACACAACCTTTCCCATCAGTCCTTTCACTACAAGTATTTCCAAATTCCAGAGCCTTGCTATCGATGATGGAACAGTTCTTATATCTCCACTAATTGCCAGGTATCTCAATGGATAGAGCAATTCTATTCCCTTAGGAAAAGAGGAGCCAATGTTGATACTTTCAATGTCAAGAACACTTAGAATTTTGAACTTCTCTGTAATGAAGGAGATATCATCATAAGGGCATGTAGGGTGAGCATCACTAGTAGCAAAAAATAATAGAGTACGGACAGACGGTCCAAGAGGCTTTAGCATAACAAAATGCTTTCTTTTGGAGCGAATGCTCAGTCGATGTTGGCCATATGCTACTGGAATTGGCAAGTATTCTGAATCAAAACCATAGTCTAATTGCTTATTAGAAGAGGGAAAAAGGTTCTCATACCCATTTATGTACTGCAGAAAATTTTCTTCCTCAACCTTTCTCAAGCACAAGTTATACACCATATCATGAACTTTGCAGGCTTTGACACTACCATTGGATCTTTTTCTGACGGCCATTAGCAAGCTTCTACCAATGAGATTCACCACGTAACTCTCTGCCACATCTTCTGGTGATACTTTCTGATCATCAACTTTTCCTATGAACCCTTCACCAATCCATAATTGTATCAACTTTTGAACAGGAACCTCGCTGTCTTCTCCAAATGCTGCAAGGTAAAGAAAACATTGTTTTAAGCCATCAGGCAGGTGATTGTAACTCAACTCAAGGATATGCATGCACTGGATTTCTGGATTTTCAAGAATGTGAGAATTCAAATCCTTTTCAATTTGTTTCCACGAATCAGCATTCTTCTCTGTTGTTTTAAGGATGCCAGCTATAGCTACAATTGGCAGAGGTAATCCTTTGCATCCTTTTGCAATCTCCATCCCAGCTCTCAGCAGGTCCTCAGTGCATTCATCTTTACGAAATACTTTTTCTCGTAGAAGCTTCCAACTTTCGTCCCCATTGAGAAAACGAAGAGTATGAGGAACCCTATTATGCTGAGCTTTTATACCCACTTCCTCATTGCGAGTAGTGATTAAGATTCTACTGCTTTTCTGATCATCTGAAAATGCAGTTCTCAATTCTTCCCAGACTTGAGTGTCCCATACATCATCCATAACAATTAAATACCTCTTCCCCTTCAAACCTTTGTAGAGCATGTTGAGCAACTCTTCATCGTTCTGCTTACCCATCACATCTGTACTGGATCTGGTAATATCACTCAAAATCTTGAGCAGTAATTCCCTCCGACGATATACTTGAGAAACGCAGCACCATGCAAGTACATGGAAATGCTTTTTGACTCGAGGATTATCATAGACTTTCTTAGCTAATGTTGTTTTCCCAATTCCTGCCATTCCTGATAGAGTGACAACTTCCCGTCGCTGAGATATTCCTCTTGTAAGTTGATCTATGATTATATTTTGCTGATCCTCCAGAATGATGACGGCTTCCCCAACTTCCGGAGCAGTAGTTGGTGCTATAATAATCTGCTCAGAGGTTTGGATGGCACCACGGACTAGAGCAAAATCATTCTCCGTTTCAGCAAATTCGGTTAACTCTGAGGCAAGTACTTTCATCTCATCAATAACATTAGAAAGCCACAGAATATGATTCCAATCACACTTCACCAGTAGAAAACTGTCAATGATATAATCGGCTTTATAAGCTGTCCTTATAACACGTTCCTGAATATCTTTCACTAGTTCTAGATGCTTGTATCTCTTTTCTCTGACCTCTATCAGTAAAGATTTCATGGATTCTAGATGGTTTTGCACTGTTCTTATCTGAGGCTTCACAGAAGAAATATCCTGGTATTTCAGCAATCCACTCAGCTTTTCCAAGAAAATATCAACAAAACCCAATCCTTGGTGACTCTTTGGCAAGGTAAGCCCCAACGAGGTCAGAAATTGGAGAACACTGTCTAGGATCTCTGAATTCATAAGATTGACCTTCTGCAGCAGTCTGGAGAAAGAATCTGTCATTTCATTAATGAAGTGTTGTGGGAACTGTTCAGCTCGGGAAAAGTAGTAAGGAGGTGCTTCCTCCCCAGCCACCCTCTCGATAAAGGCCCAGATCAGATCCTCATCGCTTCGGTTTTTCGACGGAAGTAATGAAAAATACTTGAGAAGGAGTTCCAATCCATCATTAAGTGCATAGAATTTGTCCTCAACAATAACCATCAAACTGGGGCTACATCTCATCTGCTCTGTCAAGGAAGCCTGAATCTTCCAAAGCTTAAATTGAAGGTACAATTTAAACACGCCTGCAAGTGACTTTGAGTGCCTGCCATTGTTGGCTTGCAATTGGAGGTGGAGAGATTCTGCCTGCCTAGCCACTTGTTCAATGTGATCGAAGACCAGCCTCAACCTTACAGAGAACACATCCGAAGAACAACGGAGAAAGGCTTGCACCGAGCTTAGCCCCATGAAAATGGATTTGAAGGTTAGTGTTGCGATTGCGCATGGCCCTCTGATTTGCTTAGTCAAAACAAGTTCAATGTTGAGAAGTAAAATCTTTTGAAGCAGCTCGAAAAGCAGTTCATCATCCCCTCGAGCAGCTAGGATGTATGAATAGCTGATAGATGCTGCATTTGAAAAAATCATTTCAATATCTGATCTCAGTAGTTTAACATCCTCTGGTCGCATGATATAAGAATGGAGTACATATTCTAGCCCATACCGGAGAGTTTGAAGTGAGCTTTTGCTGGGAGGCAAAATTATGCCCACAAGTCCACTCAGAGTCGTGTGTGAGAAGAATCTTGAAGCACTGGGGTAATCCACATACAAGTGTAACAATTTCCGAGAAGCCAACTTAATTCTCTGTAGCAGATCTGACATTCTGGTAATGACACCCTCTTGATCCATTCCATCTATACACCACAGAAACAGGAGGCGTGCCAAACAGATGGTCACACCTTGAATGAGAGAGCCAAGGCCCCGAAATTGTTTGCGATTGGATTCACAGGCCTGCTTTATGTAAACATATCCAAAGCTTTTCAGCGCACCTACAGTGTGTATAAAATCATTGCTCAGATCATCACCCCAGTAGTAGTAAAGAACTTTTACTGCATATCGGACCAAACCATCACAAAATTTATTCCAGAGGTTGGGATCAATGACAGGAAGGAGAGGAGTGGTGACTTGAAATGCATAGTCTGAGAAAAACTCATAAGCTTCTCTGATTTTGGGCTTGAATAGCTCAATCTTGTCCACCCATTTGGAGCGGATAGCATCCAGACCCTCAGCATCTCCCTCGTTAAGAGCATCTTTAATGTCCTCGCCTGCCGTCTTAAATGCATCTTCAATGCTGCTAACAAGATCTCCCAAGTGCTCACCAACAACCTTATTGTTATTACTCCAATCTGGGGCGAAGATTAGAAATATCTGAATCAATTCCAACACATTTGTAACTGATTTCCACTCTTCGTCATGATCAAGGTGATATTCCTCCCGTACTATCTCTATAGCACAATCAAGACAAGTCCAAACAAAGCTCCTTATACAAAGTCTCCTGGTTTTAAATCAAGCAGCAAGCACATTGTCAACAAGGTTTCTTATATGATCAATATCATGAGTTCTGATAAGTGGTTTTTACACTCTGCCAACCTAACGCGATCCTAATCCTTCATTTGAGCTTAAGACCAGCAATGCATAACACACAAACGTGAGTTATTCACAAGCAGAGGCCGCGCATTGTTGATAATAAACACTCCCTCTGTCTCACGATTAGAGTTCCATTTCAAAAAAGTCGCATATTATATATATTTCCTAATTAATTTACACATACTTTATTTATAGCATAATTCCTGATCCATACGCGGTATAACATGTAAGAAAGAAGACTCAAAAATGTAGATGAGGTTGTTTTTTAGTGATAAAGTGGGAGTAGAATTATCATTATATCCTCTCCGTTTCACTAAGAATGTCTCGTTTTCCTTGTTAATCTGTTTCACTAGTTGTGTCTCATTTTATTCTCCATTTCATTTCATTCTTTACCTACACACATTTGAATTTACCTGAACTGTAGCGTCAAAAATAATTGGGACATTCAGAATTGAGAAAGAACACTTTAAACATCTCAACTGTGTTCTTTCGACTTTCTTTTCAACTTAACTACAGTTCAATTGTTCATAGTAATAAAGGCATACCTCGAGCTCGAAGAGCAGGAGAAATCATAAGCTTTTTTAATCCTAGCCTTTAACAGCTTGATCTTCTTCTCCAATTCGGATCGGAGAGCGTTCAGACGCTCAGCCTGTCCCCGTTGTATTGCACACTCAAGGTCAAAGCCTGCAGCCTCAAATGCATCTTCAATGCTGCCTACAAGCTTTGCCAAGTGCTCTCTGACATCCTCGTCACTGCCGTTACAGTTGCGGACGAATACAAGAAATGCTTGAATATATTCCAAGCCTATTGAAATTGAGAACCCAGATTCGAACCCTGGATTCTTTTCTATGATTTGCAAAGCAAAATCCACACACGGGGAACTTGAATCCTTCCCCTTTCTAATTCTTCTCATTCATCTGTTTAGATTGAACGGCAGGCAGTTTATAATTCCCGAAACATGACCAAGGCAGGGTAGGTTATCCATGGGTGTGTCTTGGTCAAGGGTTGAGTTTTTGAGTGGGAAGCGGCAGAGCAGGTGCAGGTGCAGGTGCAGGTAAGATTATTTTTCATTCATTCAATTTAAATATTACACATTCATCACACACTCTCCCTTTCTTCGTTTTAAAAATAATTATGGGGTGTAATATCGACTCCCCGTGCCATGAAAGAACAAATTTACAAGATATTTAAAGTACTCCTTCCCACTTTCCTTTTCTGGAAGTCCCAAGCAAATCTGCACACTTTTTTTTTAATGAAGAATTCAGCATTCTAAAAGATAATATTACCCTACCGAACTCAAAAGTTTACTAGACCCAACAACCCATTTCACAAACTCTATACTTCTATACCCTTTTTTCTCGGCTCATTCAAAAGCCTTTTTTCTGCTCATTCTGCCACCACTTCCCTCCCCAGCCTCCTTCTCTGCCACCGCTCCCCTTCCCTCCCTTGCTCCTGTCTCTGCCACCACTTCCCTTCCCTCCTCTCTAGCTCCTCCTCCTCCCCAGATCCACCGCCGTTTTCTTCCATCTTCGGTCCCTTTTCTTCACCTTTTTCTACCATCTTCACTGTTTTCTTCCATCTCCGATCCATTTTCTTCAACCAGATCCTTTGTCGCCTTGTGAAATCCAATACCGACTTATCCACAACGGAGCGGAGAAGGAGGAATCGCCTTCAACATGGTGGCTTGAGCTTGCGCGAGCCAGTCGATGGTGACAATGAGAGGGTTTTCAGAGGGAGTTGAGGAGGCGTGGCAGGAGGGAGTTGAGGAGGCGCGGTAGACAGAGTTGAGGAGGATGCGACAGAGGGGTTGAGGAGGTGGTGGCGGAGGGAGTTGATGAGGAGAGTCGGATCTAGGTTGTAAAAGGTGGCGGAGGAGAGGCGAGAAGGTGAAGCGGCGGTAGAGGAAGAGAGGTGAGATAGCGGAGGAAGAGAGGTGAGGTAGCAGAGGATGAGAGGTGAGGCGGCAGAGGAGGAAGAGGCTGGGAAGACATATTTGGTAACAGGAAGACCCAGGAAGAAGGCGATGCGAGAAGAAGACGGAGAAAGAAAGTGAAGAAGATAAGGGATTTTTGGTCATTTCACCTCTCAAATTAAAAGGAAAGACTTTCTCTTTCTGCAGGTTCCCCTGAGACGGAGGGAGTATTAAGAATACAGGAGGAATTTGAAAGAGGGATCTAATTAAGGCAACATAATTGCCTTCAAGAATGTAAAAAATAATTTGATCCTTCGAAGATATGTTCTAGGAGCTCATCACCATGTGATTCCACACTATCAAACATCCACCCCCGTTTGAGTTTGAAGGTGGCCATACATGACATTTTTGTGATTATCTCAGAACTTCCATTGATGAAACTAGAAGTAGGGAAAGGAGGAAGCAAGGTCACATTCAATTCCACATCATCATTATAATTCTCATATCATTTTATAATTTTTCACATATTTTATATCTTCTACCACTCATATTTATAATTATGTCATATATATTTTTTGGATATGTATGTGAAAAATAAATATAATTTTAAAGAATAGAAGTTGAATATTAAAATTGTGTAAAACAACAATTTCAATAATTCAAAGAAAAGATTTACGTGAATTCATTTTCAACAATTTGAATTGAACCAACAAACCATTTTTTTTGGAAGAGTGAAGGAGGAGAAAATGGAATTCGAAAGAGATTTAAGAAATGCATCAATGTTGTGTTATATTTATAGAGATTTTTTTATTAAAAAATTATTGCTGTCATTTCAATTTTAAAACATATAAATAAAAGTAAGTTAGGCCCATTTTAATTCATTGGAGCAAAAAATACAAAGAGTAAGTCTCTTAAAAAATGGCATTTCCATATGCTATGGAAAGTCCTGGAACTCAAGTGCAATTTTAAGACAAATGGCTTAACATCAGCGGGTATAAAGCAAGTAAAATCCGGGTCAAATTCGTGTTATAAGGCATTAATATTGATGTTTATTTTCTCCGATATTAATGTCACATTTTGGTGCATATTTTGATATTCTAAAATTTGTGTTCGCTTTTATTCGATATTTAACCCTTTTTTCGGAATAAGTAACTTTCATTTCTTCCTCCAAATTAAACTTATAATCTCCAAACTCCCATATTTTAACTGATTGATTTAACATAAGTTTTTTCACAATGCATTTTAAACTTGAGTTTCATTCATGCGCTATACATTACACATTCCAAAATTGATTTTGTAACTTCTTCTTCATTTACACAATCTATTATGTCATTAAAACATTTTTCATTCCTCATTTACCATGTACCATATTTGCTTCTGCAATAGCTATTTTCATATGTTCAGCTCTCTATCTTTTTTTCATTACACCTTTTTATCATCCATTGTAATTCTCCATCCCATTGTTGTTGTTTCCTCAACACTTGCATCCATCTCAATACCTCATAACATATTCTGTTTACTTTATTGCATTCAAATAACAGATGTTGTATGGTTTCTTCCTTCCCAAATAGCTCACACTCTGGACCCTAGGAATTTCCCTGCTCCTACCCCGATGGTGCACTTCTTTGGGTTTAAATTCATCCCAATTGAATGTAAGGTGATTAGGGTCTCTTCCAATCCGTTTGTGAACTGGTTCACCATTTTACTCTTGACTACCATGTCATCCACATAGATTTTTATGTTTCAGCATGTTTTGTGTCTGAATGCTTTGTTAACAGTCCGCTAGTACATCGCCTCGCCATTCTTGAGACCAAACAACATTTTCACGTAGAAAAATGCTCTGAAAATTGTTATAAAGGACGTCTTTTCTGCTTCTTCTAGGCTCATCAATATTTGATGATATCCTTTGTATGCATTTCTGAAGGCTATGGTCTTGTAGCCTAAGATCACTTCTACCAGTTGGTCGATCTTAGGTAGTAGGTAGTAATATTTTGTGCAATGTTTTTTCAAGTATGTATAGTTAACACGCATCCTCCACCATGTGTCTGTTTTCCTAACCATCATTGGGTTCGCCAGCCATGTTTGATAAACTACGTCGTTGGGTTTTGTTCATATTCAGTTCGTATATATGGAAGTGTTTTTTACCATTAATGCAAATGAAATGAATTTTGATTGGTATGGAATTAAAATTTTAAATGAAAAAAAAACAAATCACTAAGATATGCAAAGAAAAGTTCTGTTTGTATTCTCCACATAGTACTATAATTGAAATTTGATAAGGTAAACATAGTTAGATGTATAAAAAATCATTAATACCCTCGGTTGATAATAAATGAGATGATACAAAAGTATAAAATCCTTCTGCTTTGAGCTGTATAGAAAACCATTCATTCTCTCAATTAATAATAAAATATGACGATACAAAAATATATAATCCTTATTATATTGTGTTTTGATATAACATCCTTATTCATAACTAGAGGTGTCAATTGGACGAGATTGGGAAGAAATGAGATGGGAAATTAATAAATGAGTGGTTAATGGGATCGGGTATTAAATACTCATTAGATTTTGGGATTGGGTGGGATGGGAAATGATTATATGAATGGGAAATTTTGATCTCAATGGGTCCCAAATTATGTTAACCCAATGGGAACCCAATAAATACCCAATAAATATCCAAAATTACCCAATTAAATACATATGTAATATTTAACATAAAAATTCACTATAATTCACAAATTATACA
>JAUOBV010395516.1:0-10544 GCA_032360425.1 Rubia occidens | reverse complement strand
CACTTGAATATTATGTAAATTCGCATTATTTAATAATTAATATTACATATGTATGAACAATTGAGAATTGAGAGTAGTTGTGTAGAAAAATATTATTTAAAATTTAAAATAATTAAATATATTTTAATATTATCGGGTATCCCGGGAACCCAGAAATTGCATTTTTGCGGCCCTGGCCCTGGCCAGTTCAAATGTAAAATTTCTGGGCCGGGTACCCGGCCCTGTAAAATGTAAAAATACCCAGTTATTTTATACCGGACCGATGGATGGATGGATCGGGTATTGTGGACCGGGTATTTTTTTAACACCCCTAGTATTCAACCTGTGCACCCATTTACATAATAGAATATTAGATAAATTAGAATCAGGCTAAATCTAATAAATGTCTATTATTACATCCTACCAAGTGCCATGTAATTTAGTCAATGTGTGGTGGTTTGGACCATCTATGATTGGCGCTTCCTCCATATAAATATAATAAATGTCTGGTTACTTTTGGACCATCCATGCTTGGCGCTTCTTCCGGAAACTATCGAGGGAGAAGAAAATGATCGAAGTACCTTGTCTAGCTAATAATGCACATTTTAATAAATAGAAGTACTTCCTTAGTTCCTGTGTAAACGAATAAACGAATATTTATGCATGTTAATATAATAAGAGAAGTGAAGGATTAAAATGAAATGGTCGAATTCAAACCACGTAAATTTTAACTCAATTAAGGAATTGAAATATCAAACCTTTAGATGGGTCAAATAAAAATTAAAAAATTAAATAGAAATCTTATGCGCGCAAAAGCGAAGGAGCATATAATTTAATATCTGTCACTACAATTTTAAGTATTGCAAATTAAACAGCAGAAAATCTTAAGGTAAATAATGAGAAATGCGGCATTTTTATGAGTTACGAAATTACTAATATACTTTTAATTTTAGATAACTTTTAAATTGACGTGGCCTTTAGAAGTAATCACGAACAAAAAATCCAAAAAATATAGACATGTCTTTCAGAAAACTATTGATCTATCTAAAATTTCAATTAATTGAGCATTAAAATTCGTTGATTCCAAAAATGTTTGGAAGTTGAAGACTAAAATTCAAAAAAAATAAATTTTATTAATATGTCAAAATTCAAAAACTATCAATTGTAATCCCTTTGTATATATAGGAAAATTAACTCAAAAGAATAAAATATAAATTACCAACTATAATGAAATTAAATCCTCCCGAATTCGGAATTAAAAATGAGTTTTTTAAACTAAAAGAATATGACTTAATTAACTATCATCAAAATTAAGTAATTAGTGTTTTATTGGAAATGGACAGATAATTTTGACAAACACGGTATAATTCAAAATTATGCAATTTATAACGGGCGTTTTTAATAAAAACACATACTGTATATGACTTTCATAATTCTGAATTATAGCGTGTTTGAAGGATCGCATTTTAAAAGAGAGGGGAAAAAATAAATTAATAGCACTCCAAGTTTTTAGCAAACAATAAAGACAAGGGCATATTTTTTTTATATTTTTTTTAAAATAAGGGTAAAATGGATTTTTCAACAAATTCCGACCATCAAATACTTGACTAAAAAGTCAGCGGAGTCATGGATCATTTTGGCACTTTATGAGATTGCAGGGTTATATTGACACTTTCCGTCTAAACTTAGGGTTACGTTTAGCACTTCACTCAAAAAAACAAATAGCACTCCAAGTTTTGAGCAAGCAATAAAGACAAGGGCCAATAATATTTTGGAAACGATTAATCTGTACCAATCAAGATCTCCATTATTGTGTCACTGTCTCTTATAATTGATGAGGTTGTGGTGCCAATCTCAGGTCCCTCTGCTGCGGATTTGGGATAAGGTTTGATAAATGTGGCCAAAACATTTATAATAATATAATTAAAAAATTGGATTCCAAGTTTTACTTGATACAACACTAAATGTAAATAGATCCAGGTTAATTGATAAGAAAATGTGGAGGTTGAGGTGAGAGGGAGAAAATATTCTTTTCTATGTATAAATCTACAATTCGTAAATAATACACTGATCGCATTGTAATTCCGGTAACTAAAATGTTCTTTAAAATGAAAATTAACATTTTCTCCGTCTAAACATTAACATGTCTAAAACAAATTTTGTGTTTATATGGACTTTTTTTTATTATTATTTTGACACTTTTTTAATATGATAAAATTTAAACTGTTTTCAATTATTTATTTTACTTTTGTATGCTTCATTTAATTACTCCCTCCATCCCAACTGAATTTGCACTTTTAATTTTTGAACGGTATTCGTATTAAAGTTTGATGGTATATTTGAATAAATAAATGAACAGTTATATTATTGTATATGATATTGTTTGATTCGTCGTAACAAGTAGAATTTAAATATCAAATTTTTATTTACCGTTATTATACATAGTTAAATCATATTAACAATCAAACGTGTGTTTTAAACAGCGTGCAAAAAGTAAGAGTGCAATATTGGATGGGACGGAGGGAGTACTGTATATAATTGGCAACTTTTAAATTGTTGGATCAAAAAGTAATGTGCCGATATTAAATGAAGAGAAAGACTCATATGAGACCGTCTCACCATAACTTATGGTGAGACAATGTACAAACTAAACTTTTACAAATTATAAAAAGTATCTCATGTCATTCTCATCTTTAAATAATTTTATTTAAACCCCCGTCCCACCATAAAATTAGGTGAGACTGTCTCACCCAAATCTTTGTATTTAATGAATAAGGGGAATAATGAATAATCGGTATATAGTGTTCTTGGGATACGGTAAAAATTATATCTCCACTAATATATATTAGTAAATATATTTAATTTTAAACCTAATCTATTATGCATAATTTTAGTATTAAGATATGGTCTCCTATGATCCAGGCTAAACTTTAGGCAGAACTCTTTATGCAATTCTAACTATAATCTAGCTCCAATGGCCTATCTCTAATAATTTTATAGGGATCTATCTCTAATTATTTATAGGGACCTATAATATTTTTCTAGAGGTCTTTTTGCCCAATTTTTCCCATCATTTTTCAGCCATCTGCAAATAAAATTAAAAAAAATTCAAAGAATATTTTTAAAATGTAAAAAAATTAATATGATCAGCAAACGGAAAATTATGAACATCAGCAAAAAATAGCAGAATATAACTGAAAAATTATAAAATATCAACTAAAAAAATTGCAGAAAAATATAAAAATCAACAAAAAAAATTGAAAATTCGTCGACTATAACTAATAAAACATCAACTAAAAATATAAAAAACTTATATTGTCCAAAAAAAACTACAAATATCAACCTATATCATCGAAAAAAGCTAAAAACGTCAATTCATATCATCTAAACTTCACCAAAAAAATGAAAAACGTCACTATAAGGAAAACAAAACACTATAAAACATCAACCATATCACCAAAAAAATTACAAAACATCAACTCATATCAACTAAAACTCACCCAAAAATGGAAAACATCAACATAAAAAAATACTAAAAACATCAACATAAAAAAATACTAAAAACATCAACAAAAAAGTTACGGTACCTCAACTATATAAATTATTCACTCTGAAAATCATAAAATATCAGAAATTATTTTTTTTTAAAAAACTATAAATATCAACCTATATCACTCAAAATCTACAAACATCAACTCCTAACACCTGAATCTCATCCGGAAAATGAAAAACATCAATATAAGAAAAAGGCACTGCAAACATCAACTCCTATTACCAAAACCTCATCTGGAAAATGAAAAACATCAACATGAGATTTTTTTTTGATTTTTTTTACAAATGCCAATCCATATCACCCAAAAAAACTACAAAACATCAACTTATATCAATTAAACCTCACCCGGACAAATGAAAAATATCAACATAAGAGAGAAAAAAACTAAAAAGATCAATAAAAAGTTACAGTACCTCAAAAATAAAAGCTCTTTAAAAAAAATCTGGTGGGATTTGAAGATGGGTCTTTTACCTCAATCCCCAAATAAATAACCACTACACCAAAGACTCGTCATTCAACATACACTCAGTCAAATAACATTATGTACATCAAGAATAGAAACTCTTCAAAATAAAGTTCACAGTGAGATTCGAACCCCAAACCTCTAACCTCAACGACAAGCATACTAACCACTATACCAACCAATATTTTTTAATAACCCCGTAAAGTAAATATTAAACCTCAGCAATTCTTGGAAAAAAATAAAACATAATATTAAACCTCACCTCTCATGAGGAGAAGCTCAACCGTTTGTCGCTTCCATAGTCGTCTGCCGTCGCCAAGGCTTAACTACACACACGAGCTTCTTCTTCAATTATGCTGCACGAGCTTCATCTACTTTACCTCACCTCCGCCAGTTCCTCCGTCGCTGAAACCTCAGATATGTCGTCGCATTTTCCTCCGTTGTCTTCTTCACCTCCGTCGCCAAAACCCTAGCTCCGTCGTCGCCTGCAATTATCCTCCATCATCTCCTCAATTGCCTCCGTCGATTGCAGCGCCGCCTCAGATGCATAGGAGAAACATCCTTCAACAGTTGTCGCATCGGAATCGGCCAATCAAATAGCGACGCTGCCTTAGATGCCTCTCACCGACGAAAGCTTCGCACAGCAGCGCCTCTCGCAGTGGAGGAAAAATTGCAAGCATTGGAACCCTAGCTCCACCGGTGAGGTTCAGTCGCGATGCTAATGCGAGATTCTGGCGAGATCCGGCTATTTAGGCGGTAGTTCCGACAGAGCGGTGGAAATTTGGTGGAAATCCGGCAAAATCAGGCAGTAACCGTCGGTTGGAGGCGGTTACCAGTGGAAGGAGACAGTTTCCGGGGTTGGTGGAGGAGAAGAGAAAAATAAAAATCCTAATTTTTTTGTGATATATAGTAGTTTGATAATTGCACGGACGGTCCCTAAATTTATCAGCATATTTTTAAAAATCCCCATCCCAAATGAAATTTTTTATAATTGCAAAATAAACCCTGATCTAAAGTTTATATTGCCTAAAACAATACTTTGTGTAGTAATATATGATCGAAATTGGATATCAATAAACAAACTTAGTTAAAATATAGATGAAATATCATTTTTGATTTCATAAAAAAAGTTACAAGTTACTTATATGAGAGAGTCTCTTGTTAGCCCGCTTAACGGTTAAACCAATCATGAAAAACTTTATTTCAATAACTTTTAGCTTCATATTATACTTATTTATATTTTGAGATATATTTTTAAAGAGAAAGTCCCCTATTAGACCGACTAACGGTTAGACTAATCATTAAAAAAAACTCATTTCAATAATTTTTTAGAGTCAAATTATAATTATTTATGCATCACGATACATTTTAAAAGTTTTTTTAAAGTTATAGAAACCTCGTTTCAATAATTAAAAACAAACATCAAATCACCCATTTAGTTACATCAAATATTAAATGACCCCGTCTAACGTTTAGTCGGTCTAAAATAAAACTTTGTATATTTTAAAAGATTTTAGAAGATTGTTGCAACAAATGGAAGCAAATATCAAATCACCCCATTAATTGCGTTAATTATATAATAACTCCATCTAACGATTAAACAGTGTAAAACAAGAATTATTCTACTTATATAGTTAATTCAAATGACCTATAAATAAATAAAATATAAAGGGTAAGTAATGTATAACAAATAATGACAAAAAACACCCTAATACTTGAGTCTGGGTCCTCTGTGACTCCAACACTGCTATGACCCTGTGACCATCCCAAAACGACATCGTCCTCTTTGTGTCTTTTCCTTTTTTACTTTTCCATTTCAATTCATCACTACATCTCTTGCGCACTCCGTTTGAGCAACTTAGAAGAAATGAATATAAATTTTTTTAATTGCTTTAATTTGATCATAAACTTATAACTACTGCACGTTGTATACTAATTTTCTTTTAAATATTTCAACTAAAACTTTTTACCTTTTTACTATTCTAATTAAACCATATCTTTCCATAAGTCTATGAAAAGACGATTTTCCCAACACTTTGCCTAACTAAATAATAGTTTTGTAACAAAGTTAAGAAATTCAGTGGGAAAACAGAATAAACCACTATTAAACTATAAAAGTGCGGTACACGCGGCATGAAAATGCAATTTTACTAAGAGTCACGGCTTAATGCAGTAATAAGTGGTGATTCACTGAAATGACGCGTAAGGTAATTTCTCACACTAGTTAGATTTTTCTGAAACACATCCTCACTGAGCCAACTAGTTTTTTCTTCTTTAGATCTTTGAATGCATATTTTCACCATGTAAGAGCTATGTAAACGCCCAACTTCCACCTTCTCTCCACCCTCAGAAAGAAAGACTTCCGTCGTCATTCTTCAGTTTCTTCCATTTCCCAATAGGAAGATTAATTCTTAATTTTTTTCCAAAATCATCCTTCTGATCAGACAATTTTTTAAATATATTTTAGCTTGAATCATGGGGCTTCATTTGTGAAAGGCTTATGCCACCGAAAATCTTCGAAAGAATGGAAAGATAGAAGCAACAAGTGTGAATTTGGGAGTAGAGACGGTGGCCATGGCTCTCATGGTAATTCAAGAAACACTGAGCGACCACTTACATTTATTCCACTGAGTCTCATGGAGAGTATAAATCGTGGTGAGTTAGTACAAACTTATTTATGTTCCTATTCTTCTCTATTGAATCGTAATTTTTGGGTTCGACCTAGCTACTACATAATTTTATTCAATTATGTGAGTGTTGTTGTGGTTAACTGAACTTGGTGAATGAATAGATTAAACAACTATTCAATTGTAAAATTGGGATACAATATGGCATTAAAATGGTAATTTTACTAAAAGTAATTGTTTAATGCTTTAATAACCGGTGATTTATTTATATGACGCTTAAGATGATTTGTCGCACATAATTGTCTTTCCGTAATAAGCGGTGGTCAAAGATATACATATCCTTGCTTTATTCTTTCAATATTGAATGCATATTTTCACAATTTGAGAACTCTATGAACACGCAACTTGCACCCTCTATCCATTCTTTGAACGGGGGATTTCTTTCATCTCTCTTTCACTTTATTCTCTTTTTCTGTGGGAAGGTTGGCCCTCATTTGGAAGTCCGATCATCAGTTTGAGATCACATTGGACCAGATCCGAACCGATTAAGTTCAGATCTAGAATGACTAAAAATATCAGATCATGGATCAGATCTATTTTCGACATTTGAGATGGGGATTGGTCCAGAATTATTTCAATTTTGGATCAATCCCGATCGATTGGACCAAATTTAGATGTGCTTTTAATTTATTTTTTTGTCCAGAAAAATGTGGTGAATTGCAAGTCAAGAATCATTTCCCTCTAGTGTCTTTTCCAAAAAGCACTCCTCTGATAAGATAAAAACTCCACGTAAGCTTGACGCATGTGACTTGATTTGTGAAAGGTTTATGTTGTTGACAACATCTGGAAGAGTGATATAATAGAATCAACATGTGAATTTGGGGATGGAGATGGTGACCATAACACTCTCAAGGTAGATTCAAAAATGCCAAATGATCTTTGAAATGGATTCAACATTGAGGCTCACAACGAATTTGGGAATATAAGCCATGGTGAGTTAGTGCAATCAATTAATTTTTGCATTCCTCACTATTGCATTATAATTTTTTTACTTCAATCGTGTTGCTATACAACTTTCCTTTATTTTATTTTTAATGTTTATAGTGGTTCATAAATGGTTTTGAAAGATAATTTAAATTTCTAATATTGAGTTTTGGTTGAATCGAGCTACAATTTTTATTAAATATTCTTTATCGTCTTTTAATTTTTAACAAATGACTATTTTCATTAGAAAAAATGGTGCATTAGGAGTTTAGACCTTGGAATAATTTTGAGAAATGTCTTAGAGAATGGTTTTTGCAACCCTTGTCTTACACTGCAAAAATGGGTAGGGACTAGGAACCCATGAATGAAAGTTTGACTTTATCCAATATTGTTGTATTTGACCGATGTAAGTTATTGACATATCTTACTCCTCCAGCAGTGTAGTGATGGAAACATAAATAGGCGGTGGAATCTTAGGAAGAATGAAACGAATAAATACAAATTCAAATATTTAGATGGAAAATTGAACATTGTTAAAATGTGCTAGTAGTTTGAGGAGGTCATGGGATCTTGAGAAAGACGAAGGAGTTATGGCCAAGAAGAAAAATGTGGGTAGGTAGTATTGAAAAGAGAGAAAATGACGAATGTTGAGATTTATATATGACACTCCCCTATCATAATTAAAATTGGTTATTTTCCTATTAGAAATGTTCCTATCAACTCGTTAGTCGTCCTTAATTTTACACGCTAAAGTCCTAATACGTGGTTATTACGTATTTCATTTCACATATCATTTTTATTTCGTGTCTCTTTTTTTCATCACTACAATACTTGTGATAACAACCATAACCATCTCAAATTCCGTGTACTACCACATCCTAATGTCGGACTACCACCATTTACGTCTGGCGGCAAATTTATTTATGACCACTAGCCAAAACTTTTTCCAACAATTGAAATTTCCAAGCACCGATGACCACATCCTGCAAGGTAATGCTCTCCCACCACTAAAGGAAATCTCTCCATAGCTCACCCATCCCTCACACAAAGTTTTTCCATTGCTGACCTACCACCCGTGAAAAATTTAACCTGACAATCCCCGTAGAAAACCCCTCATTTTATCGGTCATCCCCACAAAAAATTCTTAGGTATCCAGTCTATAACCTATTATTAACCTCACACAAACCACCTTCTCTCCACTGAAAAATCTAGCGTAATCTACCCATCACTAGCCGATGGTAGTGAGTTGCAATCGAAGGTGGTGGTGGGAGATTGGAATCTCTAGCAATAACGAGGCCAAAAATGATGGTATGATATTTGGCAAACTTGGTGACAGATGAGTAAGGATTGATGATGGGTAGGGTCGGATATTCAATTTAAAGGTTTAATGTTAGGGTAGTGGCTAAGCTTGAGGAAGTTGTGGGAGGGCTGGGAGTCAGGTGGTTGAAGAGATGGCGACAAGTTGGAGCCGATGGTAATGGGGGAGGGCGGGTGTGGGGAATCAAGATGTGGTGATGTGGCTGCTAATACAATATTAGGTAGGGGTAGAAAAAAGGGGAGCCGAAAGTGATTGCTATCAGTGGTAGGGGAATAGTGGTGATACTTAAAAAATATTTCTTAAAAAAGTATAAACATACTAATAGTATTATAAAATATATGACTTTAGTAAGTAAAGTACATGATGATAATTTTTTTACTTCGATTCTTAACTCAAATTCTCTCGCGTTGTAATTTTAATTACAATTCCATAATGAAAAATGTAAATTAGTGTGCCATCCACAATCCACATGCTCAAAACTAATGTACTGCGTGTACACCCTTCTTCTTAAGCTAAAAATACGTAAATAGTTAAACGTGGTATAATACTAAAAAGATTGTAGGAATTAAACTTAGCTTTGCTCACTCTAATTTGATTTATTTTAACTTTAACCTTAATGCAAGATCAATATTTTTATATTCATTTTATTTCTATAGCAATATTTAGTTTTTTTTACATCCGTTATACTTTTTAATACAGGCTAAAAAGAAATCAATGGAAATGGAGGTAAAAATGGTGAACATAGCCAGGGGATTGACAGAACAACTCTCCACTGACGTTTTTCGTCGCCGTATCGATCCCAACCATTGATTCTGGCGGAAGTTTCTTTCTTGTCTCTAAAAGCCTCATCGACTGAAGCTCTTTCCACTTCCTCTAGTTCTCTGCTTGCAACTCTGTCGGCAACGAGTGCGCCCTCGCCTGAGCAGCCAGTGCCGGTGCCGGAATCTAGTTGTTGTCTGCACCAATGAGGGAAAACCGACGTCGAAGAAGAATTGGTTATCTGGGGCCCATCCTTGCTGGGGTCTATACCTAACTTTTTGTTGAGCGAGAGCCCCAGACTCAGCTCTACTTCGGCGCCCTCCACCGCCGCCTTTCGGCCATTGATTCTGGCGAATGGGTCTTCATTGTCCCTCTTGAATCCCAATGTCATCCGCGAACATGATTCATAGTGATCACGGACCAGGTTAAGGAAAAATATTCTTAAACCCTACAAAATCTCAGAGAACCATAGGATATAATGTGATTAAGGATTTTGCTGGGGAATTATTAACAAGTGGCACTATTTCCGGTTTTATTGATCTAATTTTGCAGAGAAACGTACGAGGAAGAAGGTTAAGTAGCATAAAATTTTGTTTTTTTTGGTTTAGTGGAAAACTCTTATTCTTTTTGGTCCATTAAAACTAATAATTTTTCTTTATTGATATGATTTTAAAAAAAAATATCTCTCTTACATAATTTTCATACTTATATGAAAAAGTCAAACTTAAAAGATGAAATTTATTTTAAAATACTAATTTTATTGGGTGTCAATGTTAAAAGATTGGAGGAAGTAACTGTTGGGTATAAAATTTGTTGCGAATATGGTGTCATAAAAAAATTGGAATATATGTTTCAAAGTTA
>JAUOBV010395407.1:0-10544 GCA_032360425.1 Rubia occidens | reverse complement strand
GTGGTAGTTAGTAGTGAGGGAGAGTGTTTTGGAGATGCAAAATTGGATGACATGTGCGAGGAGGTAGTTGATGAATTCGGAGGGAGGCCTGGGGGTTTGGCTTACTTTCTAGGTGATAAGGATTGGTCATTGTATTCCGGTTGCAAGAAGAAATACATAGTCATGTCATTTTTATGGAGTTATTTAATTTGAAAGATGTTGGTTCATGGAGCGATACTAGCATGAATAAATTGTTTAAGTTTGTGAATGAAAAGCTTCCGGCCGGTGATGGTATAACAAACAACCTTTATGAGGCTAAGAGAATTTTGTATCCGATGGGAATGGAGGATGAAAAGAAACATGCTTGTCCAAACGATTGTGTTTTATATAAGGATGAGTTAAAGGATAAAATTGCTTGTCCCGTATATAATGTTTCTTCTTACCAGAAAAGAATAAATGTAGCCGTCAGTGGAGAGATTGTTGTGTCGGTGAGGAGGAGGGTGCCGGCCAAATGTATGTGGTACCTTCCAATTATTTTGAGGCTAAAAAGGTTGTTTAAGAATATGAAAGATGCAAAGAACTTGACATGGTACGTGGATAAGGAATGTTGTAAAGATAATGACATGATTCATTATCCGGCTGATGGAGACCAGTGTAAGAATTTTGATAAGATGTATCCAAACTTTACTTCTGAACCTAGAAATTTGAGAACGGCTTTGTGTCCTCGAATTATAGTTCATGGCCTATAATGCTTGCCATTTGCAATCTTCCCCCGTACTTGTGCATGAAGAGGAAGTATGTCTTGATGCCTATTATGATATCAGGGACAAAATAGCTTGGAAAGGACATCAACACTTATCTTGTCCCTTTGATTGAATATTTGAAAGTTCTCTGGTTCGACGACGCTTTAATGTTTGATGGTTTTCTAGGTAAGGAGTTTATCCTGAAGGCAATGCTTTTTGTAACATACTCACTCCGTCCCACTATTAAGTTCCGAATGGATTTTTCACGGTTTTCAATAAGCATGTTTGACCGTAAATATTTCTAGTTTTATATAATAATGTCGCATAAAAAATTAATATTTAGAAAATAGATGTTAAGAAAAATCTAATGATATGTCACATAAGGGGCAGGGGCAAGTTCAGGTGAGAACACATATTTATGTGAGAACCATCATCTTATGTGAGAATAAATCTGAACCTCTCAATGTTTTGATCTGGTGGTCATAATTTAATCTTAAACTTTTGATGTACACAAGAGTTTAATGTACGCGGGTCAGAAAACTCAAACTCGGGTCATAAAAGGGTTCACACTCAAATTTCTATAATCGGAGAAACCTAAACTCCGGTGGCTGCAGTAGAGGGATGCCAATTGCTATGAGCGGTGGAAATCCACTGGAGCATCTGTACCTCTAGGTGAAGCGTTTGTCGGAGTGGACTAGATTCCATCAATGCTTGGAAGCAGTTGCCCTTCTCTGGAATTGGATTTTTGGGCTCAATCTTCTCCGGTAAGTTCTTTAGCGGTGTTGCAGTGATATTTTTGTCATAGTTTGTTTGTGACATTAGAAAACCAAAATCATGCCCTCCTCATCCCTTCACTTGAACCTGCAAAAAAATCCAATAATTTTATACGCTGAATTTTGGCCTAAGGTTGGTCTTTTTAAAAGTTCATATACAGCCAACAAGCTTATTGTAGTTGCTTCATTATTTTGTGATTTCGCTATGCCGAGAAGAAGTTTGATAAAATTCCACACCCAAATATATACTCTTGGAATGTTCTCGTTCCGTCTTACTCTTCAAGTGAAGATCCAGTTGAGGGGATTTTGATGTTTGTTCGAATACTTTATGATGGTTTAGGGATGGAATCTTCCAACGCATTGGGATGAACCCGGATATACAGTTGCATCATCTAGATTGGGTGACAACCATATTTGCTCAGTTTCTCAATTCCTTTCAAAACCCGTAGCTTTTAAACATGGATATTAGATAGTTGTTGATAAACTCATGGAACAATGTATGGATATTAAACTAATTTCAGTAGTTGTTTTCGAGTTTTTTTCTTCCCTCACGAGCTGCATGAGGATACAATTATTTTTATATTGTACGATAGGTACTCATTCCAAGCTGAAGAAAGATACCAATGGTGCGTATTACCAGCTGATTCGTATGCAAGACGGGTCAAAAAAAACCTTGGAAAAACTACAAAGGTGGACTCATATGGTTTTGATGCACTATAGATTTTGAGGACAACTTGAGTAGGAGTTCAAGCCAGAGAATGTCAATTAAATGATCAACAAGCCACAGATCATCTTGGCAATTTTTCACAATCAATTTTGTAGGTGCTTCAAATATAGCATATAGGTGCTTCACTTGTTAATTGTAGGTTCTTCAATAACAACTTGGAAAAAGTATACATAAGAGATTCTTTATATACGTCTTGAAGGTGCTTCAACTATAGGATATAGGTGCTTAAAGTATAAATTGTTGATGTTTAAAGTTATGATTTTATGTGCTTCCCTCATGACTTTTAGGTGCTTTAAGTTTAGCTTGTAAGTGCTTCATGTTATGCTTGTAGGTGCTTTTTGTATGTCTTGTAGGTTTTTCAAGTTCTTGAAATTTAACTTGTACGTGATTCATGTTATGCTTAAAGGTTCTTTGTGTATGCCTTGAAGGTGCCTTGTGTATCATGTTATTTTTAAAGGTGCTTTGTGTATGTCTTTTAGGGGCTTCATGTTATGCTTATAGGTGCTTTGTGTATGTCGTACTTCAAGTATGGTATGCGGTGCTTAAAATACAACTAGTACATGTTTCACTTATAACTTGTGCTTAAAATTTAACTTTAGGTGCTTCCCTTATTACGTATATGTATTTCGTGCTTCATATTATGCTTATGGGTGCTTCGTGTATACCTTGAAGGTGCCTTGTGTGTATTGAATTTGCTTCATGTTATGCTTATAGGTGCTTCATGTAATGCTTAAAGGTGCTTTTTGTATGTCGTGCTTCAAATATGGCATAAGGTGCTTAAAATATGATTGACTAGTAGGTGTTTCACTTATAACTTACAAGTGCTTAAATTTTACTTTAGGTGCTCCACTTATTATGTATACGTACTTCATGCTTCATATTATGCTTATATGTGCTTCGTGTGTATCTTGAAGGTGCTTCATGTTATGCTTATAGGTGCTTTGCATATGTCTTGAAGCTGCTACAAATATAGCATATATGGCATCTTCGCATAGAAAAGATGCGAGTTTTTCCCATTTCTCTCAAAAAGCATTTTTCCCCTCGAGGTACATACCTCACATATACCTTACTCAGATGGCGCTCCACATGTTCTGTTACATTCAAAATGCCATACGTACGTATTGGAACTATTCATAAGCCATTTACAAGAGGGGAAAACCAAAAGGATAAACTTCACATCGGTAACAAAACAAAATCAATTCTCACCAGTCACTGCTACTCCTATGGAGAATGATTTAACATCCCTACCAAAATAACCTGACAAAGTTCCTAACAAAACATACGCTAATATCTACTTATTCCTAAAGTCCTTCAATGTTTGTGATGATAGCGCACCTTCAAAAAGGACTGCATCTTAACGTGGGCTGCGTTGTAAACAATGTATTCATTGTACTGAAGAGCCGAGACACCAACAATTTCTTTAACTCGTATATATCACCCCAGGGCCAATTCACTAAGTAGCATTAATCCCACATTGCAAAAACAACTAAGCATAATGATATAGAAATGTAAACCAAGATACCTCAAACTCTACAAGAACAAACTTCCAAAATAAGAATAGCAAACAAAAAACTCTACAACTGCATATCATCTAAGGTCACAAAACCATATTCACTTAGCACTACAAAAAAACACCGAACCACAACTAAGATATAACAAAATAAATTATTGTAGCATGAAGATCATTCGTATCTTAGAGCTACAGAGACCAACTAACAATTCTTTAAAAAATGATCACATACTACTTAAAATTCATGGTGATGTAGTATGTTATAAAATCCAAAAACTCACATTTTATACTTTCTAGAGCTGCAGAGAAAATACATTCTTCCTTATAGTCCATGCTTCTTCCTCTCCGTTTATCTTCTTTTCTATCGTGCATCTTACATTAGCAAACATGTTTTCCGTTGTCTTTGGATCGACTCCCAAAAACAAAACCAACCCCAATTCAAATACATAAACAAAAAAGAAACGAAAGAGAGAATTTATATCACCAACGACCAACCGCATGTTACCTGAAGGTCTCGACGCAGAGGTCTAACAGGTCCTTTAGCAGCATGGGCATCGAGCCACGGGGTGTCCCTCTACACAAGCTTCTCGTTGCATCCAGCGTGACCTTCCTGCCACTTAGCACAAGTTCTACATATCATGAGTCTGGATTCATTTTCCAAAGAACAAATCAGCCCATCTTTGCAGCTTTAGATGAGTTCTGGTTGTGAGAACATTTTAAGACAAAGCACTTGTTGCCCAAAAGAAAACCTCCTGGACTAGATTAACAGCTATGACAAAACTAAAAGCTCTACAAAGAAAGCAAATTAAGATTGACAATGAACAAGTGATGATAGAATCAAAAGCTGTTAAGCAGGAAATGAGTAAGCTTATGGAGGAGATGGCTACTCTGTTGAAAGAAAAAAAAGATCTACAAAAAAACACAGGCTTCTAAATTAATATTTATGGCTATTGTGGGCACATTGAATACAATGAAGGAGGGGATTAAATAAAAATATGGAGAAAAAGTGCTCGTTGAGTTGGCTCGAATCGAGGTCCTAAATGAATCGAAGTCATAAAATACGATCACAAGAAAGATGCCATGGAACAGTCTGCTGCTATTGACAGAATTAAGAAGAAAACAAGTGAAGTTAGCCAAGAAGTTGAGGATGAAAAAGAGATTGAGCAGAAACTTATTGATAAAACCTCATATGACAATATGCTCGAGAGCCAGCCAAATCTACTTAAGGAGAATAACAGATACTCTATATATGTTGTCGATTACTAAAGAACTCGAGGACACCGAGAATGAGCAGGCCTCTGTTAAGGAAGAAAGTTTCAAGTTCATGGCTACCCTGGATATAATCAGGGCCGAACTCAGAAATATGTAAGAGGAGTCAGTGTGTGCGAAGAGATAGGAAGTAAAGATGGAGTTAGCTCTACAGAGTCTCAACGCAAAGCTCCTGAGAGGGCAGGAAAAACTAAAAGCTGCAGCAATTGCAGAAGAGAAGGCCAGAGACATAGAATTGAACTTGTCTGAGGCCCTCGAGCAACTAAAAACAGAAGCCGGAGCAACAAATTAAACTTGAAGCAGCTACAAACATGCTTGAAACACCTATGAACATAACTTAAACATAACTTGAATCACCTACACCCATTATAGGTCTTCTTGCTTCACTTCACTCTTTCCAATATACGAGTCACCAAAAAACCATCCCCATTACATACACACACCTAGATTTCATTGAAATGCCTTCAAATAACTCAACTCTTGATTCACAACAACAACAAAATGAATTCCTTCTTTATCGACAACAAAACATCCCCATCTTAAAAGGGCCTCATTTCTATGCAACACATTCAATTAACAAATATACAGTAGAGAGAACACAACATCCTAAATAGCAAAGAAATAAAGTGAGAAGCTCAGCGAATCCTTAGAGACGGGGTTGCATTGGTTGAGGGCGTCAAAAGCAGAGTCGAAGGGGATAAAGGCTTGCAGCTTGACGACCTAACCAAAGCGGTTGAGGTCGGTGAAGGAGCTTCGAACAGCCATGTCTTGCACCTCCAGAAAGGAAATAGCTTTCTACATCAGCTACTATAACAAATAACTGACAGAAAAACAATTGTTCAGAGGAAAATCCCCAACTAAAACATGTCGAAATCTACACTCTACTACCTAAATTTGAACTGAAATGCTAACGACAACAATATACAAATGATGTTTAGGTTTCAATTCTAAAATAAGGCATCGAACCATTCATGTCAGGAATCTACAATCACGTTCTCAAAGTCAAGGGGCATAGTAATTTAGTCATTAAACTCTATGCTGTTTTACCTAATTCACAAGGGAGTTAATCACTTCATTTGTAACACTGTTTTTGTCTGCCTCAGATTTAGCTAATTGTGTTGCAGCTTGTATTTTGCCTGAGGTTCCTTTCCAATTCGACAATGGAGATAGAAATGGAGTGAGGGGCATAGCAGGGAGATGAAATCTACAGTTCCAATGATTAAGACCCAGTAACAAAAACACCAACCTTTACAAAATAAAACCCTTCCCGGAAGATTCAAAAACTCAAAGATTCACATACGTTAAACCCTAAAAGGCAAAAAAAATAAACCACATAATATGCAAGGACTAAGACCCAGTTTCAATCATTTGTTTAAAATTATTAGAATCACATGTGATGATGTTTCTACAAGAAAGGTGCTCAAAGATTCCCGCTACTCCTTGCTCGAATTGATCTCGCTGCAGCAACTTCTCCATAGAAATCGATTGTGAAAGGGGCGATAAAAGAATGGAATCGGCAGCGGTTTCATGGATGAAATCAGTGGCTTCGGGGCAGAGAAAAAGGAGTGAAAGAGCAGAATGGAGAAGAAAGGGTTGTGAATTGCGATGTGACGAAAGATTGTGAAAGAGATTCATGTGTAATGTTATGACCCGAGATTAAGGCTTTATGACCCGCGAATTTCATTTGATTTAGCAATAAATTATAACTGTTGGATTGAATGTATCAACCATCCAGATTTGTTCTCACATAAGTAGGTGTTCTCACATAAGTAGGTGTTCTCACATGATCCTGATTCTATATATATATATATATATATATCGATGCCTATATGAATTCCTAAAATTTTGAATTCCCTGCCTAAATTTCAATGAAAATTTGAATTTTTGGCTTACTTCTATTTCTCAGCACCGGTACTTTTCACTGAAATACCGATACTAGTTTAACTATCAATATTTTGCATAATTTGATTTATTCCTAATATAAAAATTAAAGTTTTTTCTATCAGTGTAGTTATACATTTTGATTAAAAAAATTCAATTAAACATTTAATGTATGCGATGTAGAAAGATTGTGTCAAAAAGATGAACGGAAGGGCATGTATATCTAACTTTGGTAAAATTACACTGTTACTCAAAACAATGTTACGCTTTCTTCGTTGCATCCAAATAAATTCTTTTTTTTTGTGTTTTCTTGGGTTAGTATAGGACTGAAAAAGAAAATTGTTTTCTTGATGAATTTATGTAAAGCGCTAGTATATGTTTTAGAATATCTTACTCTTGATAACTTAGAAGCTAGGAAGTCTAATCGGGAAGGATTATTGGTATGTTTTTCAATCAAATTATTAAAAAAATATTTTGATATGGGCTTGGAATATGAATTAGGGTTTCATAAGGTAATATCGAATTCAATAGAATTTCAATTTGGACCTACGAGTAAAGTTTTTTACTTTTTTGTACTTAAGTCCATCCAAGAGTCTTGGAAATACCGAATCACAAAATTGGCGACTCCACAATAAAAATCAATAATATATAATCCCAAATTTCCAAATTGGTCGTGAACAGGTAAATGGAACATACTGGAAATAGAAAATAGAAAAGTTACACGAATTGTTGTCATATTGCACTATGGCCCAAAACTGTGGGAACCTCTTATCCATTGCTTGGAAATACCAGATTTTTGATATTATTGCCTATATACAAGAATCAAATAGAATAGTGACAGGTAATTCTTGAGGGAGTTTGCTTATGGAAACTAAACTCTTTGTAATTTGAGGGAACACAAGCACATCACGTAATGAGATACCCGAAATATAACATTGACCAATATGGGAAACATGAAGCGAGTCACCATTTCCCACATAATTAGAATTAAATCCATGATAGAGATGTACCTCATTAAGATTCTGAGAACAAGAGGTCACGTGTGAAGTTGCGTCTAAGTCAATGACCACTCGTGAGAAGAACGGCTACTAGAGGCACATGAACTGAAAAAGACATAATTCCAATGAGAATAGCCCCCAAAAATAATAATCCAATAATACCGAGACATTGCGAGCAACTGGAAATCTAGGAGAAAGAGAGATTTTTTTGAACACAAATAGAGTGCGCAATGCACGACTCGGTGTGAAGAAAAGGTCAGACGTGTTGGCACGTGAACCCACACACTACAATCATGTTGTTGTGCGGTTATGTGTAGACACACGTTGTCTTCAGATGATGAGTGTGTGAATTCATGCACCGAGTGAACGAAAAAGAACGCCGCTGGTTGACTAAAAGGCTGGCGCTGCTGAAGTTCAAGAAGATAGAAAGAGACCAACTGAGACGCCGGAGGAGGCAAGCACCACTGGAGATGGAGAAGACCTGATCACCCGAGGATTAATCGGAACGGAGAGATCACTGGAGACGATGCCGAGGTTGAAGATGGTAATGGAGAGACACTGAGAATGAGGGGAAACAACCAGAAAGGGAGTTGTGTATGGCCGGAAATGGTCAAAAGTTACCGGTGATTTGAGAATTAATCGAGAAGAGGGAAATGGCTAGAAGTTTTGATCGGGGAGAGGGAAAGAAAAGAAAAGAAATAAAAGGAGAGCATGATCTTTAACACCTCTCTGATACCATGATAGAGTCGGAATCCATGCTCTTGTGACCTTTAATTATAAGTTTACATAGGGGTACATGGAGAGTAGAGTACAATGCATACAATCCTAAGACGACTCATAGAATATTTTATAGTCCTAGGATACACACCAGCTATATAGTTAACATAGACATAATATATACTCTAACATGAACATGCAAGGAAGTTTAGGCCATAGTATAATTTCCCCAAAGTTGTCATGTGCTGTCTGTGAATAATTTGGGCCCTTTTTATTTACCTGTTCATGCCCAAATTGGAACATCATACTCGTGAAAATGTAAATTAGATAATGGCATCTCCAATTTTTCATTCCACCTCTCTCACTTCCTTGGAGGGATCTAAGTGCAAAAATTTAAAAGATTACCAGTTGTCCCGAACTCGATTCCGATCGTCCCAAAAAGTAACTTTGCCATCCCTAGTCGAACTCATAATAACTGAGAATAATAAAGAAACCAGTCTTATTCCACATAGACTTCCACAAGTTCTTACAGCTCACCCTCGCATACTCTTAAGTAATCATTTACAATTTAATCTAGACCACGTACTAGCGCTTTCTAAAAATTGATGGACGGAATTTTATAACCTTTTTATTTCATAAAAATCAAAGAAAATCAAATTAAGGTGATTCTATATGTGGCGTTAATTATCGTTCTCATAACGCTTATCGTAAGGGTATTAATGGAATACTATAAAAATAACCGGACGATTACCTCGGTTCGCGCCCACCTTAGATAGTACACAATATTTCCATATGAAACATTTGTCATTTTCTTCCAGTACAAAGCTCTTATGCGTGGTGAACATGCAAGGAAGTTTTGGCCATATTGTCATTTCCTCCAAAGTTTCATCTATGAATAATTTGGGCCCGTTCTATTTAACATCTCATGCCCAAATTGGAACATCGTACTCAAGAAAATGTGAATAAGATAAATCCAACTTTTTCATTACTCCAATACATTTATTATTTATTTTATTACCGAAAAATATTTCCACATTAATTAATTCGGTAATTAAATTATTTGTGCCTAGGCTTTTTTTTATGTTGGGCTAATTGACCCACAATCCAAATTGTGATGTCGTTCAGGTGTCAGAATTTTTTGCTAACGATAAAATGTAAATGCAACGTCGACTTTTGTGGTTTTTGTCCACCACTGACCAGACCCACAAATATTTTTGAGTTGGGCCGCTTGTCTAATTTGGCCCAGTCATATTTACATGCAAATTCGTGTATCGTCGGTAAAATCTCGGATTTGTGATTGGGTTTGCGACATCGGCTACTGTCAATTTGATTTATACTTGGGCCAAAATATACGAACATCGATGTTGAACTTTTTTTCCTTGTTTGTGTCTTCTAATGAGACATGTTGCGATGTCGTACACATATGTTAAAACGATCGCATTTCACAATGGGTATATAAACTGCCCACCGTCTAACCCCTTCGCATTCCCACCAGTACTCCTGCCCCGAGATCAGGTATGAATGTTTTTAAGTTCAATGATTATTCCCAAATTTTTATTATTTAAATTTTATAACTTATATTTATTTTAACTTATTTTTTCCCCACAACACTTAAACGTATCACCTGGGGAATTTTCCTGAAGGACGTGGCCGAGACCAAGGCCATGACACAATGCACAAACCGCAAGGTGCTAAAGTTATGGAAGAATTGGCGGGACTGAAATCTATGATTGTCGGTGCGATCAATGCACCCGGGGATGAGGTGCCTGGGGATGACGAGGATGGCCTGAAAATCACAGATGATAAAGAAGGGTTTAGCACCAACGATGCCGAGTCTTCCACCCTCAAGACGATGGAAATAGTTAGTCGGCAGACGATGCTATCCCACCTCTGCCACCACCCCATTGATTTCCATGGATGTTAGTTTTTCATACATGATGATAACTT
>JAUOBV010395302.1:0-10544 GCA_032360425.1 Rubia occidens | reverse complement strand
GAAGGTCACCCTTATCCAAGAAGATTATCAACAAATAAGTTCGGTTGGTGGAAAATTTGGTAACAATGAATGTTGAACCACGAGATATTTTGTTATCGGTGAAGAGGCAAAATTCAGAGAATGTTTCCATTCCAAAAACCATATACAATGCTCGTCAAAAAATCCGGATGGTAGATAAAGCAGGTAAAACTCAAATGCAAGGTGTTATGTCTTTTTTACATAACAATGGTTATGTGCATGAAAATCGTACTAGTAGTGCAACCAATATTGCTGATAGATTTATTCTTTGTCCATCCTAAGTCACTGGAGAAATGGCGTGCATTTCCACATATATTGCTGATAGATGCTACCAATAAAACAAATAGATACTCGATGCCCCTCGTCGAAATGGTTGGCTTAACTTCGACCAACATGACATTTTGCATAGCATTCGCCTTCATGCACAAAGAGACCGAGTCCGATTATACTTGGGTATTAAACTGTCTCAAAGCCACAATCGAGGGATGTATTACCCCACGTGTTATCGTCACGGATCGCGAGTTGCCATTGATGAAAGCATGCAAGAATGTGTATTAGGATGCTAAAGGTTTACTTTGAAGATTGCATATCAACATAAGTATTCCGAGAAAGTGCAGGCCATCAATACCAACCATCCAATATTGGGATTTATTCTACCAATCATGGCATGCATTAATTCAGTCCCAGTCCCATGAAGCATACTCATTCAATTTGGCTCAACTGAAATTAGTTTTGCATGACTTTTGAGGTATTATTATATTTATTTATTTGTTTGTTTTACTTAAAAGTATCATGGTGAGACTAATACAATTTTTGTTCATGTTTTCAGGTGTTTTTCATTATATTGATGATAATTGGTTGAGACCCTATATGGAAATGTTTGTATCTGTTTGGATTGATTGATTCCTTACTTTTGGAAACGAGTCCACAAGTAGAGTTGAGAGTCAACATGCCAAGTTAAAAAAATTCTTGGAGTCCTCACAATCAGATTTGGAGACATCGTTGCATTATTTTGAAAGAGTCGTTGATTTGCAAGACACTTCCATCAAATCAAGTATTGAACAAAGCAGATCTGTCATTCGACATCGGTTCAACACATCACATTTTCAAGAATTGCGTGGATTTGTGTCAATTCATGCACTCAATATCATTTTCGATGAGTTTGAGCGGTCTAAAGCAAGTGGGTTCAGTTCTCATTGTGGATGTCGATTGCGTACAAGTTGTAGCCTTCCATGTGCACATGAGCAGGTAACTTATTTTAGCAATGGTCATCCTATCCCACTTGATTCAATTGATATGTTTTGGAGAAAACTTGATTTATCACCATCCATTTCTCTGAACACTGAGGATTTTGGTTGTGAGCATGAGCTTCATACCTTTAATGATCGATTCAAGGAACAATCGCGAGCTGGTAAATTCAGTATTTTGAGAAAATTGAGGAAGATGATTGCGCCATCGACAACTTTGATCTGTGAGCTAGCAGTGCAAATAAATATTCGCGGGCGTCACACTTTAAAGAACAAACATCTGAGAAAAAATCAAGTGGATCCAAGGACCACTCAAGATCCTAGTAAACATAGTTGTTCCGCTACATCGAGATTTGTGGAGCCAAATATGTCTCGATTTCAAGAACCAACCCGAAATAATTGCTACTCAGGTGGTAGACATTCTCTTCACCCATACATTTATCAACTTCCGGCTATATTCCATCCTTATATCATGCAAGTGCAGGATGTAAGACTTGATGGAAATTGTTGTTTTCGAGCAATAGCTTTGTGTCTTGGTTTTCAGAAGATTGAATGGTTTACAATTCGGTCTAATTTAATTGAAGAGTTAGAGTTTCACAGGATGGAATATACCAAAATATTCGGTATTCAAGAATGGTATAAAGTCTACAATTCACTGAACTTTTTTGAATCAAGTCTAAATGCACCAATTCAACATTGGATAACCATGCCTGAGATGGGTACACTGATTGCTTCCAGATACAATGTCATACTACATGTTCTGAATATTGTAGGCAGTATGACATATCTACCCCTCCGATATAGCCCACCGCCTTGGTATATGCATGTTGCAATTGCCATTGGTTATGTTAATAACAACCACTATGTTAAAGTATCACTGACAAGAGTGTATCCGATGCCTAGTATTGTTCCACATTGGATTCATTGCAAATATAGTTGTGCTGATGCATGGATTACTCCATATCTGAGTCAGGTTAATGCTTACAATGGGAATATTCGCTCCAACTGTACTGTTGAGAATGATATGTTGGAGTGAAAATAAATGAAATTTTCTTTCATATCTTATTTTGATGTTAATTTGTATTTTTTAAATCAATTATAACTATTTAGAAATTATCTTATTAATTTTAAAAATAAAAAATAATTCTCGTGAAAAATAAAGTTTTTAACATATAAACTAATTGAATTTAATCTGAGCTCAAAACGGAAACGCTTGTGTACGTAAATTATGTGTTGGAGTAATTATACATATTATAAATTAAAGCTATAAAATATTAGTTGTCTAGATAATTGTGCTTGACTAATCATGATTAGATAATGATAAAACTTGCCATAAAGCTTACACACCTATTAAATAGGGATGTAAATAGAATCAAAAGGGTGTAAATAGAACCACCCATTTTCTATTTTACGATTTTCAATGATCATGTTTGACCGTTAATATATCTAACTACATATATCAATTTTGAATAAAAAATTAATATTTAGAAAATATATGTTAAGATGAATTCAACAATATCTCACATTATATATTTATTCTATATAGATTAATTTATATTTATGGTCAAAGTTTATCAAATTTGACTCTGAAAATAGTAATTTGCCATTACTAGTGGGACGGAGAGAGTATATCCCAATACTCATATGCTCCCTCTGTCCCAGATTAAATGTGCACTTACTATTTGACAGTTAACACTGTCAAACTTTAACCACATATTTGAATAGATGGTTAAATAAAATAAAGATGGTAAAATTGATACCGCTACCCCTTGTCTCCTAGCTTTATCTCCGCCGCCTGCTTGTCCAATTTTCTATCTTCCGCCGCCGCTCCATTTTTTCCCTCCACCACCACTCCAATCTCCTTTCACCCCTACTCCAATCGATTGGCCAGTATTCACCCCCACTTTTTATTCTCCGCGTGACCTTCTCCACCACCGTTATTCTCCACGGTATCTCAATCAATCGATACCCTGCCGCCGTTCTAAAGAAATATGCTGCTATTGATCCAGGTTGATTAGAAGAAGTATGATCAGTGATAAAGATCATTAGAAAAAGTATGATCAGTGATCAGGATGATTAGAAGAAGCATGATCGGTCTTGGCGGGAAATTCAAACTAAGGCTGTGGAAATTGATCTTCAGTTTCTTAATGAATTTTTAGAGCAGTTATCTGTTTTTAATAGTTAGTCCACTTTTATAGTTTTTTTGTTTATTAGTTTGTTAGACAGCAAGAGCATGATCCTTGTATATATAGCAGTTGAACACACTTCATTTGCTGAGTTAATACAACAAAAGTTTTCCGTCATTTTTCTTTCAATTCTGAGCAATCCATTTTCCTGATTTTCAAGCTCATTTTGAGCTTGTTCTTGATCAAAATTAAATTTTTATTTCTTCATGGTATCAGAGCTCCAGGCTCTCGATCTAAATTTACCTTGAAAAACTACTTGAAATATTGATTCAGATGATCAAATATAAGCACTATCAGAGAATGGAAATAATGCTCATGCTGCTAATGCTGAAGGCTTTGTGAGAATCAAATCGGATGATCCGCTACTTCTCACATCTTCAGATCATGCAAGCTTAGTGATTATGTCAGATCTTTTGACAGAGAAGAACTATGTGATCTGGAGAGAATCAATGATAACTACTCTCTCTACAAGAGGAAAGCTGCAATATATAACTGGAGAAGTTCCAAAGCCTGCTGCAAATTTTCCATTGCTTCAGATCTGGATGAAGGCTAATTCGACGATTGTTTTGTGGATTAGAAAATAGATCAGGAGAGACATTGCCGGGAGTTTTTCTTTCCAAGATGATGCGAAGAAGCTGTGGGATGAGGTTGAAGAAAGGTATGCAATTAGTCATGGACCTCTTTACTATCAACCGATGACCAGTTTGATTGAAACTAAGAAAAATACAGATTCAATTACTCTGTATTTCTCCAATTCGAAGGAAATTTGGGATCAAATTGATGTGATAAGGCCAAGACTTAAATGTACTTGTTGTTATTGTGAATGTAGTTGTGGATTTTCTGTGAAACTGGAAATGCAAGCTAATCAAGATAGATTGCAGCAGTTTATGTCTGGCATAAATGATGAATTTGGTGCTTTGAGGGATCAGATACTTGTTATGGATCCTTTTCCAACTATTGGAAACACATACTCTCTATTCAATAAACATGAGAGACAGATAAATGTACAAAGTAACATGATCAGGAATATGAACAATCAGCTGCAATGCTTGTGAGGCGGGGATCATGATAGATCAATTCAGGAAATTTTGGTCAAAAGAAGAAAGATGCTGAGGCTAAGAAACTGTTGAAGTTTGAATATTGTCACAGGAATGAACATTTGAAGGAATATTGCTTCAAATTGAATGGATATCTAGATTGGTGTCCAGATACAAGTAAAGTGAAGGGAAAACTTATGCAAATGCAGCTAATGTTTCAGGTTTGAGGATGAAGTTGAGCAAGCTACATCTGGAGCACTGTTTGAATCTGGAGAAAGCAAGAACATTGAAAATGTGCAGGATATAATTGCTAACATGATTCAAATGGAGTTTGGAAAACTGATGAAATGGAAAGGAAAGGAGCAAGTAGCTGATTTAGGAGATATGATAAACTTTGCACATCTAGATTTTGCATGTAGCCTAATAACTCACTTTCCTAATGTTGTTTCTCATTTTGAGGTTGATAATTGGATTATAGATAGTAGTTCTACTTCACATATGTGCAGTAATCTCTCTCTATTTGAAACATTACAATCAGTCACTAATAAAACACCAATTCTTTTACCACATCATTCAAAAGTTCACATAGATTCCATAGGATCTGTCAAGTTAAGTAGACAGTGTAGACTAAAAAATTGTCTATTTGTTAAGTGCTTCAAATTTAATCTTCTTTCAGTGAAAAGATGGGAACAAGATTTCAAAGTTTGTCTCACTTTCCATCCCCATGTGTGTATCATACAGAAGCACAAGACTAACTCGATTTTAGGAATTACTACTCAATTCAATGGTCTGAACATTATGAACAAGAAATCTTTCCAAATTGAAGTCATCAAGAAGCATCTGGCCATACTGAAGCTAGATAGTTTAGTTATACATTCAGCTTTGAGTTCTATGAACTGTCTTTCTGATAATGATTTGGAGATTCTGCATAATAAGCTAGTTCATCCTTCTGACATTGTAATGAAGCATTTGAATCTTCCCGTTAGGAAAAATAAATGTGATATCTGTCCTCTTGCAAAACAAACAAGATTATCCTTTCCTAAAAATCAAATCATAGTTCCATTCTTTTAGATACTCTTCATATGGATCTGGGGGGCCCTTTTAAGTTCAAAGCAAGTAATGGAGAACAATCATTTCTAACCATTGTAGATTATTACAGTAGATCTACTAGGAATTTTCTCATAAGAATAAAGATCAGGTTCCTTTCATCATTAGGGATTTCATTCTTATGTTGCAAACTCAATTATATGCCAAAATAAAAAAGATAAGAACTAATAATGGTAATGAGTTTGTCAATAAAATGTGTGCACAGTTCTTTGCTTCCTTAGGTATTTTACATCAAAGATCATGTCCATACACACCACAAGAGAATGATGTAGTTTACAGAAAACACAGAACCATTCTTCAGATAGCCAGATATCTAATGCATCAGTCTAATCTTCCTTTACATTTCTGGGGGGGAATTAATTCTTGCAGCCACTTATATCATGAATAGGTTGCCTTCTTCAGTTTAAACTTGAAGTCACCTTATGAAATCTTATTCCATAAGCCTCCTGACATATCACAAATGCAAGTGTTTGGCCTTTGTGTTCTGTTACTAACCTCAGTCCAAATAAACGAAAATTCGGTCCTAGATCAGTACCATGTGTTTTCAAAGGATATTCAGCTATGCAGAAGGGATACAAACTGTATGATCTTCTAAGTAAAAGATTCTTTGTTGCTAGAGATATTGTCTTCCATAGTAATCTCTTTCCATATAAATCACATGATTTCATAATTCATAACTCCAATCCTAACCAAAACCAAGTTATTCTTCCTATACCTCCATCTGATATATTTACTATTCCTGATGAACTATATCAGAATGCATCTTCTGATTCTGCTAGTACTGAACCAGAAGATGCATATTTTCTCAATAATGATAATCCCATGCATTCTCCTTCATAGTCACCTCAGTTTTAAATAGTAGTCCTGTTAGGAATGATACACACATTCATAATGTTCCTAGACAAAGTACTAGGATTAGATCCAAATCTGGTTGGATGAATGATTTTGTTGTAAATAGTGTTCATACTTCTGATACTTCTATTCCTACTTTCTCATCTTCACATATGATTTTTATGTCAGAACTATTAGGAATTCACGAGCCTTAAACAAATAAACAAGCTTGCAATGATCATCATTGAGTTAAGGCTATACAGAATGAGATAGATGCCCTTGAAGCCAAACAAACTTGGGACTTGGCCGATCTACCTGCAGGAAAGAAACAAATTAGATGTAAACGGATATACAAAGTCAAATGTAAGGTAGATAGATTAGTGGAAAATTATAAAGCCAGACTAATGGCAAAGGGATTCTCTCAGATTGAAGGCGTTGATTATTATGACTCTTTTTCACCAGTTGCTAAGCAGGTTACTGTAAGATTATTTCTGGTATGACATCTTTGAAGAGTTTATTTTTTTCATCAGATTGACATCAATAATGGTTTTAGCCATGATTATATCAATGAAGAACTTTATCTGATGCCACCATAGGGTTATGATAAAGCATTACCAGGATAAGTTTGTAGGTTAAAAAGGTCTTTACATGGACTTAAGCAGGCTTCAAGGGAATGGAATGCACAACTTACTAAGCATTTGATCTTATATGGATTCAATTAATAAAAACATAATCATTGCCTATTCATTAAGATCCATGCTCAGTACATTTTGGTTTTGTTGATATATGTAGATGATGTTCTGATTGCAAGGGATTCGGATTTTGAAATTCAAGCATTCAAAAACTGTCTGCATGATCTTTTCACCATTAAAGATTTGGGAAATTTCAAGTACTTATTAGGCATAGAGAACCAGATATGAGGCTGGAATCTTCCTAAGTCAGACAAAATACATTACTGATCTAATTAGTGATCTTTATTTGATCAACAGCAGCTGCAGCTCCATTGCCAGTTTCTTGGCAAGTTGAGGATAGTTCTTCACCTTCGATGCATGATCCAGGTCCTTATAGAAGATTTATTGGGAGACTTATTTATCTATCCTATACAAGGTCTGATATCACATTCTTAGTTCATCAGCAGAGTCAATTTGTGCAAAGACCTACTGATCATCACAGTAAGGCTGCATTGCATATTGCTAGATACTTAAAAGGATTTTCTACACATGGATTGTTCTATCCTGCAGTATCTTCAAAATCCCTATTTGCTTATTGTGATGCAGACCGGAATACTTGTAAAATCACTAAGAGATCAGTTACAGGCTACTGTAATTTCCTAGGTGATTCTTTGATCTCTTAGAAGTCAAAGAAGTAAAACATAATGAGCGAATCTTCTACTAAATCAGAGTATAGGGCTATGTCCGTGACAGTCTCAGAACTTAAGTGGATCAATTTTTTCCTAACTGATTTGTAATATCAGTTTGTTCTTCCAATTCCTATGAGATGTGACAATATTGCTGCCCTTCACATCTCAGATGACCCTGTGTTTCACTAAAGGACTAAACATATAGAGATTGATTGCCACTATGTAAGGGATGCATATCAGGATGGCTTCATCAATCCATTACATGTGTTCTCTTATGATCAGTTAGCTGATGGTTTTACTTAGCTGCTTTGCTACTTAGTATTTATAGTTCAAGATGAGATTTTGTTACTCACATAATCCTCATATTTGGGGGTGGGGGTTGATAGAATGTAAAACCCACAAATCATTGTGGCTGTGTGTATTCATATATATAGTGAGTACAAATGGTATACAAGATGAAATCAGATATGGAAAATGATATATACAAAACTAATAAAAAAGGGCATTCCTTTCTTAACCTGATTATAATTTATCTAATATTCTATGACCCCCCTCAAGCGAAGCGTGAGACTTATCGCAATGCAAAGCTTGAACCGTAAGAACTCAAACTAAGGACGAGGTAAACCCTTTGTAAAGATGTCACCAAGCTGTTGATCAGTAGGAACATAAGCAACCTTGAGCTTGCAAGAAGACACCATCTCACGCACAAAATGATAATCAATATCAATGTGCTTGGCTCTCTTGTGCGAAACCAGATTCTGAGCAAGAAAGAGAGCACTATTATCATCCACAGCAAAACGGGTGGGGCACTAACAGTGATGGGCAAATCCCGAAGTAAATTCATCAACCAAACTAGTTCCGCAACAGTATTGGCCATAGCCCGGTATTCTGATTCTGAACTAGAACGAGAGACCGTAGGTTACTTTTTAGCACTCCATCAAACCAGTTTGCCACCAAGAAAAATGGCATAACCATAAGTAGACCTACGAGTCTCAATACAACGGGCCCAATCAGCATCAGAATAACCCAAAACTGGCAAAGCGGAGGAATTCCTGCGAAACTGAAGTTCATAATGCATTGTAACACGAACTAAACGCCAAATTCGAGTGACAACTTGGTAATGGTCATCAGTAGGAGCCTGCATATACTGACTGACCGTGTTCACAACATAAGAAATATTGGGACGCGTAATGGACAAATATTGTAGTGCACCAACCAAAAGGCGGTAAAGAGTGGGATTTCCGAATGGCTTACTGGAAGAACTTGAAAGCTGCGAAAAAGCTACAAAAGGTATAGCTACCGGCGCCGAGTCTTGCATTTCGGTGCACAATAAAATGTCCTTGGCATATCTGGCTACCAAGGAATAAGCCTTCGGAAGTTTGTATAACCTCCGAACCCAAAAAAATACTGTAAAGTGTCAATATCGGTGATCTTAAACTAATGATGAACGCGAGCAATAAAATTCTTGATGAGATGACCATCATTCCTGGTTAGAATAATTTCATCAACATAAACTAGCAAATAAAGTAGAGAGACACCTTGGGAAAATACAAATAAGGAGGTATCCGCAGAACTGCAAACAAAACCCAGGCCAACCAAAAAAGAACTAAATCATTGAAACCAAGCATACTAAATCATTGAAACCAAGCATGGGGAGCTTGTTTCAAATCATAAATGGCCTTGCGCAAACAACAAACATAATCAGGGAGCATATGATCTTTGTAACCAGCAGGCTACTCCATGTAAATCGGGGAGTCAAGAACACCATTTAAAAATGCAATCAAGTTGTCGTAACGGCCAATTAAGAGTGATAGCAAGAGACAAAATAGTACGTACAGTAGATGCTTTCACCACCAGACTGAATGTATGATCATAATCAAAACTAGGTACTGTGAAAATTCTTGAGCAACTAACCTGGCCTTGTGCCGATCGAGTGAGAAATCAAATTTGTACTTTAAACGATACACCCATTTAGAGCCAACAACATTGACAAGAAGAGGTCGGGGAACCAGCTCCCATATCTGCTGAGCATGCAAAACAACCATTTTGGAATCTATTGCAGCAACCATTATGGATCCTTGACCGTAGAACGATGACTACGAGGCTCAGTCTTTGCAAATAAAGCGCTCAATAAACCAAAAATGTCATAATCAGAAAAATCCTTGAACCGTAAAGATTTAGTGCGGGAGCGTGTAGCCATTGGGTGCCGGGAAGAGGGACCCGGAGTAGGAGATGATTCGGATCCTGAGGAGGGCACGAAACCCAAGGAATCGGATGCAACACTCGAGGAAAATGTCAAGGATGGAAGCGTTGGAGAAAGTTGACTTGGCGGGAAAACTAACTGAGTTGGAGGCGTCAGAACTTGTGGCACATGTCGTCGATGCGCATGAATCAGCTGGGACTGCATCGTCTGATCTGCTGGCGGCACTGGTTGCTGTCAATCATACTGTTGGTCACCGTGTGGCAGACAAACACACTTTTCTGTAGAACGCTGAGCTTCCAGTGAAATCTGAAAATTCAAATCCCCCTAAGTAATGGGTGATTATGAAGGAGCAAATGACTCAAACACCTCTAATGGAACTGACGAAGGCTCTGATGTGACGTCAAATGCATGTATTTTCTGAGGCATTTAACATCTCTTCTGTTATCTTTTTGTTAGAAAATTGCTAGATTTAGGTATGTTTACATCATAAGGGGTTTAGATAACCATTTTTTTAATTTTTGTATCTAAATCCTTCATTTTGTAATCTACTTTGAG
>JAUOBV010395195.1:0-10545 GCA_032360425.1 Rubia occidens | reverse complement strand
GTGGTAGATATAGCGTGTTACCGCGCTTCAGATACAGTTTAGGTTTTAACTTATTCTGTAATCTCACAAATTGCTTCCCTCTGGGAAAATTATCTCATTAGGGTTTGGGGAGCCTAATAAATATCCCCCACAAAAAAATATATATACATAAAAGGACGGTAATTTTGGTTTAGGCTCTAAAATTCACGTTGAGGTGGTGTTGTGATTCTTTTGGCTTTGATTTTCATATTGACGGTGTTATAGCACCATAATAGTGGTGTTGATTGGGGTAGACTGCGTATTTCAGTGGGAATGGGGGCTGACGGGAGGGAATAAGTGAAAATTTTGAGGAATTTTTTTTTCATTTCCTTTTTCTACAAATTTAAAATAAGGGTGTTTTGATAATTTTCATTATCCCTGACAATGGCCGACGTTGACTGATAGTTCAGGCCAATTTTAACACTTTAAAAAAAGGTAGGGTAGTATTACTAAATTTACAAGAGTTTTTTTACATATACGAACCAAACTATCAAGAGCATTTATGTTGTTTATATTGAATCTCCGTAAAAAAAATCAAATCAACAGAAGGATTAAATTACTCGAGTTAATGGTGGTCAAGCGTTATATGGGCATTTTCCAAAAAAACAAATTGAGTTATATCACCACATAAGCAAGAACGGGAATAACATATTATGTAAAGGGAAGAGATCTATTGACACCCTTATTTGTACATCAATTTATACACTAAATCTCAATCATCCATTTAACATAATCCCATAGTTGTGATTATTTTACTAAAAATAGATTTAATAAATGAGTGAGATTATGGTAGATGGATGGTTGAGATTTGGTGTACCAAATGGTGTAAAATAAGGGTGTTTATAGATCCATTCCCGTATGTAAAATAATGACAACTATTTAAAACTTAATCTTATTTGAAGTTTTCTAGGGTTTTTTATTTTAATAAAAAAACTAATTAAGTACCCACTGTATATTAGTATTCCGCATAATTTATATGTTAAACATTTAATTTCTTTCACAAAGTCTTGTTTTACATCGGCTGACGGTTGAAACAGAATCATTTTATAATTAATATAACAAATGAAATAATTAGATATTTACTTTTATCTATAGCAATAACGTTTCCATAACTTTAAAAAACTTTTACAGGCAATTTTGAAATATGAATAGCAGTAATTCAACTTTAAAAATTATAAAAATTCGATTTGATAGAATTGATTTAACCATTACACGATCTAATAAAAGACAGTCTAACGGAATAACCTATCAATTTCTTTCACTTTTCAATCTAAATGTGAGATAAATTAGCTTATAAAAATCATCCATCCCAAATCAAATGTTCGCATCATCCCACGTTAGATTATCACCCTTAGTTTTCATGTTGAACAGTTAAATGAATGATTATGCTTGGGACTAATTTATGTATTGATTGATACTCCTCTTCTCTTTTAGCGCTAATAAGTAGTTGACTAAACTCATAATCATTCACTACACAATACTACATGTGATGTGTAAATTCTCTGTTTATTTTGGGATAACATCCACCAAAACATTAACTACATTAATGCACCTTTCCCATCCTCCATCCCACCCACTCTCTCCTCTAGTTGTTGGATTTTTTTTGTTTTACACTTGACTTAATTGATTAAACATTGAATCTTAAACACTTAGTTTGTATTTTTTTAGTCTTCTTATATCATAAATGCTTAATTATTGAGTAAATCATTCATTAGCTATTAGGGATGAGAATGAGGCGGGTTGTGGTGGAGGTCAAGTGCTGCATCTGTCCCAATGGGACGGGTCGGTATGGATATGAAAACGACATCCACCATGGGTAAATGATCGAACGTGGATATTAGTTCACACCCGTCCGGCTAGACCAGGTATTTACCCACTAATTTAATACTTATATAATAAATTGCCTTTTATCCATAATGCACGTATATTTTATCTATAATATTTTTATTCAAATACTTATTAAATATTAACATTATTGCATTAAAGTGAATTTCAGGTGTTTTGAAGATATATGTGGGGCGAGTACAGTGAGTTTGAAGTGGGGAGCTAGGGAGATTCAAGTGGGTGGTGGTGTGGGGGTGAATTTTAATGATGTTCTCCATCTGTCCCAACCAAAGGTTCACATTTTGAATATTTCCTTATTTGAGCTGAGATTTGTCTAGCTCGTTTCAATCCCCATATTTTGGTTGAAATTTGGTCACATCAACATGCATATATCCGTGCAAAAATGTGATATGAGCCTTTAGTTGAAATGGAGGTAGTACTCACCATGGTGATGAGGTGGGTATGAGCATAAAAGTTTTAGTTTGACGTGGATATGAAGGGATCACAATCTGCATCCACCCTACCCTACTGACATCCCTACTGGTTGCACTTTGATAGTTTGATTTGTAATTTTTTAAGTGAAACAAAGGTTTTATTCACATGGACTTATTTGTTGTTGAGATGAACCAAAATAAAATTGGTTTGAAAATAAAAATAAATAATAGAAAAATGTGCATTTTTGCCTTCTTTGTTTTGTGCACATATACCCTCAAGTTTTTTGAAAGTGCATTTGTACTCCTGGTGACATTTTGAAAGTGTATTTGTACCCCTAGTGACATCTGGAAAATTGGTCAAATTTGGTCATTGTCGGACTCAAAGGAAATGGTTGTTTTACCCGTAAAAAACCAAAAATTAGAAACCAATTTCAGATTTTTTTCCCCCATATCTTGAATCCGTTCGAGTAATCCAACTCGGACGAGGGAAATCTACTGGAATTAGGGTTGGAAACAGGAACTAAATCTCATATGACCAAGTCGCGGATGAAGAGTTTTGAATCCTAGTCCAGATCACACTGTTTTAACTCAAAATTTTGACAATGTATTTTTATATCGATGTTGATGAAGGGTGGGCCCCACTTCAATGGAGGGTAAAATGGTCCTTAGCTTTTCAAAAATGAAGTGGAGGTTATTTTGGTAATTTTAATATTGCCCAACATAAAAAAATAATAGGTCAACGCAGGACTCAGGCAGGAGGGGTATGAGTTTTTATGTCACATCTAATCCAGAGGTATATGACCATTTAAAAAAAATTGGGAGGTATGAATGCATTTTACCCATATTTTTATGTTTGAAAAATTCAATTTGACTTAATTGTGGGTAAAAATATTTAAATAAAATTTCAAAGCTTCTTTTTTCTAGAAGGTAGAATTCAAATTCCTAAAATATAAAATATAATTACTTTTAGCATCGCACAAGATGAGAGTAACGAATGAAGTTTCATGAGAAAGCTAGCTTGTATAAGAGAACTAAAAAAAAATACTAAAAATTGATATTGACCATCAATGATGCAAAACTGAAAGTTTTCTTTTTTGAAACTATTCATTCATAAGTGTTGGGGAAAATGTCAAACAACAATTACAATAGGTGAAATTGATGAATCAACATATCACGTGATAGTATATAATATAGAATTTAATGATTGAAATTACCTCATTTTAACTTCATAAGTCAAATTAGAAACCTTTAATTAGGACATGAGGAGTAAAAGACCGGAGTTGCAAAGTGACAACAGTCTATTTGTACTTTCTAAGTTATAGTTACTTCAGGGGGTCAAATCTCTAAAAATTATTTGAGAAAAATATGTTAAAAACCCTATGTTTTACTCGAAAGTGTAGCTATAACCTTGTATAATATGAAAGTACAAATTCAAATCCTAACTTCATTGACAAAAATGTCAACGACTAAATTGACCGAAAATAAGTAAAATGACCATTATAGCCCCGAGTTAAAAATATGAAAAAGAAAAGGAAAAGATAGCAATAACTCTTCCATCTCTCTCAGAACTAACTAGAGATGGCAGTTGGGCGGGTTGGGTACGGGTTATGGTACCTCTATACCCATACACACCTAAATTTTTTGTACTCATCCCCATCCCATCACTCATGGTGAGTATGATATTAAAATCTATCCCTGCCCCGATGGGTATAACATAAAATCCATCCACACCCCATCACCCACCTGGGTATCCATACCCACTTCATACCCACCCCACATGAATATTCATATCCACTTAAAATTCACTTCATTTTATAATTTGGTTTCGATTCGAAACCGAATTCAAACCAAATAAACCAAATATTTTAATCGTTCGGACATTTTCCAAACCAAAGACCCATAAGCGAGTTAAAATTAAACTTAAAAATTCATTTAAGGCCCATTTTGTCTTGTGTCGTATTATTAAACGGCCTCCTAACTGGGTCCAACTAACTTAGTATAACAAGGTGGAGTGATACTTATTTATAAGTAAATCCTACCAATGACTTATATCTACCATCGATGTGGGACTAATGCTATGCACTTCCTTATTTTTCCCTTTCAAGTCCATCTTTTTCCTCACCACTTTTGTTGACTTGAGCAGACTGGGAAAATGTGTAGCAGACTGGAAACTGGCCAGAAAAATCTAAAAATTGGTGAATAGTTTAATGACATGTAGAGGAAGAGCTGGTAAAAATTTCATAATATTTGAAGAAGGTTTGTATATAATACGGATGAACTGAAGCAGAATCGGTTGTGGTGGGAGCAGGGATGGAAAGAAAATGTGTAAATGATTGGAAACTGCACAGAAAATTATGAAAATTGGTGAGTGGTGATATGATATTTGGAGGGAGAGCTGGTAAAAATTTCATGAATTTTGAAGGTGGTTTCAATTTGGTTCGGTTTATTTGAATTCAGATATTTAAGGTAATATCTTACAATATATAATGAGTATTTAATGGGTTAGGCGGGGCGGGTGGGGCGGGACGGGTATGGGGATGGTATAATTTAAAATCCATACCCTACCCATTACTCATGATGGGTACAAAATTTATACCCATACCCGCCCCACCAAAACTACCTCCATACCCGCCCCATTGAGGAGGGTACGGGGAGGACCTCCACCAAAACCCCCCCACTGCCATTCATAGTTGCACCTGTAAAGTATACATAGGCATCAGTGTTCATACCGGTGCTAGTTACTTAGCCAGAAAAAAATTCTCACTAGTTTTTGGGTTAGGGATCATTTAATAAAAAAAATATATTTAAAGCAGTCCTACGCTGCTGCTTCGATTTGAAATTTACATCGGTATAGATTTCATAGGCAATGGAAATAGTACCGGTGCTAGGTACTTAGCCAAAAATTTTACACTTTGCTTTCTGGTTCCAATAATTTATTATAAAACATAATTAAATCAACGTTAAGAAGCTGCGTTGTATCATCATACACACCAGTATTTTTACTAAAGGCACCGGTCATATTGCTAATGCTAGTTACTTAGCCAAAATTTTAGTCACACAACATAAATTAGAAATACACAGGCACCAATATCATTTGTTTTTACCGGTGTAAGACAACGCCATATAAATTTTTTTGAACCCCAAATAGTTCAAACCAACGATCGTCGCTACCCTTCCCCTTCTCCCTTCATCTTATACTAAAATTACCCTCCATAACTCCCCAAAATTAACTTCTAAAACTCCTCATAAATCCCCATAACTTATCATTACTCCATCAAATCTCACACATCCTTGCTATAAGAGGTCCAAGAAACCCTATTTTCTACTACAACTTTCATTGCTTGAAACCCTTTCAAGGTCGGAGTAAATTGACGAATTCTACTCCTCAAGCACGTTTGATTCAGTGTATCCTTCAAGGTTAGTCATCTAGGTGTCCTTTCCATCATTTTTACATATTCATTTATGGTTAGGAATCACTACAAATGTTATGCACATATCATAAAATGCCTCAAAGATAATAGCCTTCTTTTGAGGGCAGTGGCGGAACTAGGGCGGGATCGTGACCGGGGCTTACCGGGGCTGGGCCGGGATGATCGGGGCTGGGCGGGGCAGGGCTGGCAGGGGCGGGAGTGAACAGTATAGACTGGGAGCACCAGGTTTACCGGTGCTCCCGCACCGGCTAGCACCCCCCAGATCCGCCATTGTTTGAGGGCGACTTGATAGGAATTAGAATCCTTAATCAAATTTTGTTCTAGTGTGTTGTTCTTGTCCTTCATTTGTGACTTATAACTTTGCTTGAAATTTATTTAGGGATGCTTCAAGTGCTCTATGTTGGTGTTTGTGATATATATATATATATATCTTTGTTGGTGTTTTTGTTGTTTGTCTTGTTTATATGACATACTTTGTGATGGAAATATGGGTTTGTGAGTGTACTTTTAATGGATTAGATTTTGTTATTTGTGTTGTATCAATTGCGTATTTTGTGTTGTATCAATGGCGTAATTTGTTATCGAAAGGGTCGTGTGAGTCAACTTGTAATGGCATCATTCTTGTTGTTCGTGATGTATCAATGGCGTAGTTTGTGTTGTATCAGTGGCATTTCTTTTGATGGAAATATGGATGGTTCTATGATAAATTGGATTTCTCTACTCTATTTTTGTAGATGCCGCCTAAACGGGGAAAGTTAATCACCTCGAGGAAGAGTGCAAGACCACAAAAATAGTGGATGTTGATGCCGATGACGTAGATGTGGCTGACTCAGAACCGCCGCAGAAAAAGATTCCATTGCAAATAGATTTGGAGAAAAAAAGAGTGCCCAAAGATCAATCAGGGAGGCGAGACAAGGAACACCTGCCAAAGAAGAAACTGAGAATAAGGGGGATGTGGAACCAGGCGATGCGACGGAAGAGGGGTCGGCATCCAACCCCCGAGTTGCCAAAGGAGAGGCAAAGAACACCCGCAAGGGGAGAAAATTCAATTAATGGTGCAATGGCTTGGCCAGGGCTGGGGGCCCATTGAGTGAGGCATTCGACAAGTTCGAGATCAATGCCCAGGGCAGGCAGTGTGAAACTGCTACGTGTTAGTTTGTCATGCAGTAAAGAAGAGCAATCCAGTCTCTGTGGTGTTTGAGTTTCAAGATAAAAACGTGGTTTGTACGAAGAGCTGGACTGTGTCGACTGCGTACATCAATTATGCATTCTGGTGACGCATCAAATTTGGATCCTGGGAACACTGGTGCAATGTTCCGGACGATAAGAGGGAAGAGTCGTGGAAGGATATATTGGTGAGCTCTTCGAAACTTTGCGTACTTGTTATATTTACTTATTCAATAACCAACACGCATTTATTGTGTTTCTATTGACATGTTTCGTTGCAGACTAGCTTTAGAATTGAGAACAATTTTGACCGAGGGTCAAACTAAAATATTGAAGAAGGATGTTTTCAAAAAGGAAAGAGACCAACATCAGAATTGGAAGACAAAGGTGGCAAAAAAGTACATACATGATGTGGATAGTGAAGAGAATAAATAAAATGTCAAACCATGGGAGTGGTGTAAGTGGATGGATGGGGAAGAGGGACATTTGTTCGAGCGTAAGCGTCGGAGTGCCGATCCTATGGTATGATAATCTACAATTAACATTACGAAACTTTCTTACTCATCACATTCTTTACTATCATTCTGAGACCATTTGATGATTATCCAATTTCTCTCCTTAGGCGATACGAGAAACTGCAATAACTCACTCGGCCGCATAGGATTACACCCACTACACTGGAAGAAGAAATAACCAATCAATTTAGGAGAAAATTACTGAGCAACTAAGGGAAAGGGAGAGGAAGAAGTTGTCCAATCGGGGCTTCAATGAAGAGGAGATTGAGCAATAACTCAATCAAAAAGATTTCAACCCGGACATATCGCTTGTGTACCTGGAATTGAAAAAGGGAAAGGGAGGGGACTACGCATCAAAAGAGGTCCGCGCAATTGCTAAGGACATTGTAAGTTCAATATATTGTTTCCGCATTTTTCTATATAAATTTCCATTTCCATATCAATACAGTTGAGGATGAATGACGAGAAGGAACAAGGGACCTTGATATTGCAGCCGGGTGAGGACATTCTAATCAAGGCTACAAACAAGAAGGATCACCTCGGTAGGTACAAAGGCACTCAAACTGGGCTACTCACACCTGTGCAATAATCAACTGCGGGTAGCCCAATTTGAGTCCCTCTGTACCTACCGGGGTGATCCTTCTTGTTTGTAGCCTTGATTATAATGTCCTCACCCAGTTGCAATATAAAGGTCCCCTGTTCCTTCTCCTTGTTCATCCTCAACTGTATTGATATGGAAATGAAAATTTTTATAAGAAAAATGCAGAAACAATGTATTGAGAGATGAAGATGTGAGCAGGGATCGATGCCGAGAGATGAAGATGTGAGCAGGGATCGATGCCGAGAGATGATGATGTGAGCAGGGAGGCGGAGATGAAGATGCTGGAAATCCCAAATCGATGATCGGATCTTGTCGAAGCTCCAGTCAGGGTGAGCGAATTTTAGCAGCGCTGCCGCTTTGTTGACATACAAAAGGAATATATGAGAGAGAGGAAGATGGAGGTGATGAGTTGTGAGCAGATAGAGGGAGTAATGTTTAATTATTTCAAGGGTATTTATGTCTTATGATATGTAAAAAAATTAAAATGGAAAGTGTGCAAATTTACTTGGGACGGACTAAAATGAAAGTGTGCAGATTCGGTTGGAACAGAAGGAGTAGAATAATTATATATAGAGGAGATCTCCTGCCAGGGCCTGTCCTTTAGTTATGGACAATCCACTGTATTTTTTCACTTATACACAACATTTGTTAAATTATATAATAAAGTAAAAAAAATTACAATGTACTTTTTATATTATTATTTTAATATTTTCACATTCAAATACACATTATTACTTATTTTAATTTTATAAAATTTAATGTTTGATTTTTTTAAAATTAAAATTTTAAACATAAACTTATGGATATGCCACATTTTCAGACACTTCCCCTTATATATAACAACTATCCATAGTTTTCATATTGGGATAATACTTAAATAATGTACCTAGTATACCATATTACCAATGATTGTTAGAGCAAGTCCAACAGATTCTTTATAATAGAGATTTTCATTGTTTTTAGAGAATTTTGACAAGGTTTTTGCTCCAACAGATTCTCCATACGGTTCTCCAGAATGGAGATTTTGATGAAATTGAAATTTGGTTCACTATATTGGTAGAGAGAGAAAAGAAATTTGGAGAATGTCGTCATCAATGCAACCGTTCATTTAATAGATTAAATTAATACCAATCTTTCCTACATGCACTAGTGGAGAGCTGCTCATTAAAGACACCATTAGAAGGCGGTTCCGTGAGAAATTTAAGAAACCACCTTTCTTACAATATTCCAAACTCGGAAGCTGACTTTCGGCTTGTGCGGTTCAATTTAAAAGCGGTTTAACCAACATAAAAGGTGGTTATTGAATAACCACCTTTGATCTGTTTAATTAAAGGCCGCTCTTGGTAAAACCACATTTAATTGGCCTTAATCAAAGGTGGTTATGCCAGACCGCCTTCAATGTTATTATCTTCCAAAATCGGAAACTATGTTATGTAGTCGTAAATATAGTGTTGGGTCGGGTCAGTGGGTTGGATGGTTGCTCTAAGTGTGAATTTCAATTCGCGCATCGTTTCTAAGTACATAACTCCCGCCAGACTTGTGTTTCTAGTTCGGAAGCACATAAGTAGGATCAATATGTTTTGAAATCCAGTTCCGAGTTCAGAACCATCTTTTCCTTCCAAACCCTAAATGAATCTATTTTCAATCCCAAAAAAGAAAATTGGTGCCTCTTTTCCATATAGATGAAAAAGTGAATTACAACATTGGAGCACACAATTTATCATTGGTATAGGTATGTTTTAATTTGATCCATGCATTTCTTGGGTGTTTGAAACTAGGTTAAAATTTTTAAATACACAATATATGAATGTGCATTTCTTTAAATTACATAAGTTGAATTAGTTTTTTCTTGTATGTAAATGTTCGTTGGTTGTTTATGGATTGAGTTATAATTGACTTGTAGGAAAATAGATCGATATGAACTCATCGGTAATGATCTTAGAAAATCTCCCAATTCTACTCCCTTGGTAAAATCTCTCATCTCGGTAGCTTTTGAACATGCTTTTAAAAATGGTTAGGTCCATGCACGGTGTCCGTGTAAGGATTGTAAAAATTATGCGTATTTACTGAGGAAGAGATTGCGGGAACATCTAATTATTAGAGGGTTTCAAACTAGCTACACTACTTGGATATGACATGGGGAAGTTAGGGAAAGTCTCGTAATATTGAAGCGGATAAGAAGAATGTGGGAGATGATTTAGATGCCAATGATGATGCAATGGTGGATGATGTTGCTAGGGACTTTATGGGTAAACCCGAGATACTTCAAGCTTTACATGATGATAAGATCGGGATACATGTCGCTTATGTGGGGAGTTTAGGTACAAGTTGTAGATGGGTGGGATTACGTTGGGGGTGGAAGTGGTGTTGGAATCGAAGAAAAAACACCGGCTAAAGTGATTTGGTAAATCCCTATTATTCCCTGATTGAAGAAGTTATTTGCATGTGAAGATGAGAGGTGACAGTTGCAATGTTCATTTTGTTTATTAGTATCATTTAAGTAAAGTTTAAAGGTACATAAACTTTCATTTGAAGGGAACATTGGCGATTAATTT
>JAUOBV010395087.1:0-18040 GCA_032360425.1 Rubia occidens | reverse complement strand
GTAACGAAATCCAAGATCTTGATATCAACGGGCATTTAGAAAGGATTACAACAACGTCTTGGGAAAAAATAGAAAATATGTATCGAAGACATGCTAATGCAAGAGTATTTAGCATAAAAAAACCAACACGTAGGGTTGAAGAAGTACACTTCATTTTGCTTGGAGAAAACCAACGATATGCCCATCACACCAAAATTAGAAATAAGCAGTAGAAACAAGGAGGAATTCTACATCTCACGGACTAGATGTAGAGCATAAATCAGGATCAAAATCATGGATAAAATGTATGTTGTCAAGCACCACTTCATCGACCACAACCACGAGCTAACAAGCGTTGAATGGCAGTATTGAGGCGAGAGACAAATCGAAGAGGGAAAAGGAAAAGCCATCGAAGCAATGGAAGCAACTGGTTGAAACCTGCGTGTTATAAATACATGGTTAATGACGTAGGTTGTGAATATAAGCTTGGGAACACAATGAGACACCACATAAATTATGTGAACAGACTCAAAATGAAGCAAATAGAAGGAGGTGATGCACAAACATCATAGATCAACTCATAGAACTGGAAGAACAATATGAAGGGTTTTTTAGGGTGAAACTTAACAATCAAGATGGGAAACTGTGGGCACCATTTTGGCGAGATTCAATGATGGCTGCGAACTACAACATATATGGGGACATTATGATATTTGATACATATAGCACCAACAAATACAATCTCATATGTGCTCCATTTGTAGGTTATAATAACCATCGGATGAACATAAAGTTTGATTGTGTATTCATCGATGAAGAAATTGCCAATACATTCATTTGGTTGCTACGAATGTTCCAAAATCTCTGGGGAGGAAAGGAACATTTAACGATCTTCAAAGATCAGGATCTAGCAATTTCTAAAGCAATAGAAAAGGTACAATTTCCCACCAATTGCGATCACAAATAATGCACCAATTCTGGCTTCTTAATTTATTTATATTATTCTGCATGATGTTTCTGATTATTAAGGTGATGTTTACATAGTAGTAATTGATAATTATAATCAAATTTTTTGGATTTTTTTAATATTGCAAACAAACATGCATGCCTGCAAACATCATGTTTTATATATACCTTAAATGCAGGTTTTCAATACCAGAAAGCATAGACTTTGCATCTGACGCCTGAAGCAAAAAATGCCACGAGTCACTAGGAAAACTTGAGGAGTGACTCAGATTTATGTTTGGTGTTTGGCAAGTGCCTCATGAACTGTGTCAATGAAGATGCACTTGAATAACGCTTTGCAAAAATGTTAAAAACATTCAAACTACAAGATTATATTTGGTTCAGGCACATCTACCAACTCAAACACAAATGGTGTACAACTCTCAATAAGAGCTATTTTTAGCCAGAACACTCTCTTCACAGAAAAGTGAGAGCACAAATTCCTCAATCTTCTTTAAGACATCAAAGACAATAACACTCACCAAAATCTTCTCAATCTTCAATTCAATGATACACCAGTGTAGAACCAAAGAAAAAGATAAAGAATGCTACTGTGCAAGAGTGAAACCAAGGGAGGAAGAAGGGCTTGGAATCCCTAAACGCACAGCTGCTGTGTACACACACATAATCTTCAAATACTTCAAGTTCCAATGGAATGCGGAAATAGTCTACTACTTAAATTTTTTGAAAAATGTAACTAGTACATGTACTTGTAAGCATTTTGAAGAAGTAGGATTTCTCTATCGCCATTGTTTGCGAGTACTCCACTTGTATAATGAAACAAAAATAGCTGAGGCTTACATATTGAAAAGATGGACAAAGATGGAAAAAATGGAGTTGTGGAGCATATTATGTGCAACGGAAAAAATGCATACCAACAGGTACAATTTTGTTAATATGAATGTCATTTATTCTTGTTTTAGTTGTAGTGAGTTTCATATTTCATGATACGGTCTGATTTATTATGTAATTGTTGTTGATGGCTGTGATCTTTCTAATGTTCCAAATGATGTTCATTGCATTTTGGATGATTTTAATCCATTAAACAGTGATGTTATTGCAGCTGGTCTCACTGTCCCGTTTCTTTGATTTGAGTAAAGTTGTCATCGCACCTCTCAAATATATAATTTATAACTCTGGTTACGTCCTAACTAAAACTAAGTTGATAGTGGTGAGAGAGATCATCCACGAAGAAGATGGATTTTGTTATGGTTCATGCATATAAGGATGGATATAAGCATTTACGTATATAGATATAAAATCAATAAAATTTGGGGGTGGGGGTTGGTTGATTTGGGTTTTCTAAGTTATAAAATGAAAAGACAAAGCAACTAGCATATAAGAGAAATTAAGCTAATCATGCAACAAACTACAAAGAAAGGATTTAAACACAAAGTATGAAACCTTGGGTGCAATTGATTCCCACTTCCAAACCTCATATAGATCAAAGAAGCAATCACCTATTTATTCATCTTGATTACCTATTGTAAATGCTACACCTTCCATTTTGAAAATAAACAGTCTATTATTCTTAAGGGTAGTCTACAAAAGGGTTCAACGACTATTTGTAAACCTCATTAATGAGCACTTTAAGTTATCGATGCCTAAAGATATCTCATTAATGACATAATACATAAATAACCAATAAGCTTGATAACACGTACAAACATTCTATCAAATGTCTAGGCATTTAACCAACTAATTAATGCCTTTCCTAGGGTTGATAAAGAAATATCAACATTCAAGACTTTCCCATTAGTGCTACCTTAGGATAAACATGACAAAGATCAACATTATCACATTCATCTAGCAATCTTAACATCAACAAGACAACTAGAAATTCTAATTCCATGTTCTTGGATTTCATGCCAAAAAGAGAAGAAACTGTACACTTTCCTTAAGTCCTAAGATGTCATCATACAAACATTTCATATTCTCAAAAATCCAATGTCATTAATAAAGCTAGCTGCCACATTTAAAGCATAGAAAATGCATAATAATCAAGATATCTAAATAGTGTTTAAGAGGTTCTCACCCTATGAGTTTGGAAGCTTTAATCAATTGCTTCCAAGAAGGAAACTACCCTAGATAATAAAAATCCATAACATAGAACAAAAATATATAAATAAACATAGAATATATAGAAAAATAAGGGAAAAATAGGGGTTTGGATCCCCTAAATTGGGCCAAAAGAGAAAAGAAAGAAGTGGATGAATTGATATTTATTTTACAAGAAAAAAAGGAGTAAAAATAAAGTTGCAGGATGCTTGTCGCGACCAGTGGAGAGCCTCTGAGGCTCACGACAAGCTCCAACAAACTCTCAACCACGATGCTGCCGCGAGGTGTGGGAAATCCTCCGACCCCCGTGATAGAGTGCCTTCCAACTCTCAACCCTTTTTGTTTTGCTTCCTCCAGGTGAAATGTTGATCATATTTGGGAGTTCTTAGTCATTTTTATAGTACTCTCGAAGAAAAATCCAATGATGCTATCCACAAACACTAATTCATCTTGGGTCATTATCAAAACATGGTCCAAAGTGTTTCACCCATTACTTTTTCCTTGTCTTCATTCCTTCTTCAATCTCTAACTATACTTGTGAATGACCTTCTTCCAATGATATAGTCTTCTCTTCGAATCCAATCTTAATTCCTTGAACCTATTATGGAAGGGTCCACTATAGGGTCCACTTTGGTAGATGAATCCAAAAGAAATGGGGAGAGGTTTGCTGAGATCAAAGAAGTTTAGGAAGAGGTTATTATACTTAATTTACCATTTTATCTATCTTTACCCCAACCTCCACCTATAGAACCAACTTGTACATTTTCGGAACCCATAGAGGAAATCTAAAGAAACCCATTGAATATGCGAGGCTTCCAAACCACCTACTTCCTCTAGGGTTGAATCATTATCTACTGTATCTTCCTCTTGGAATATTCTTATCCCCACCTCTTCATTTTTGGTTGCTTACGGTGATAGGGTACAAACCACCACCATATGGATAACATTAGGGCAGTGCCGACGACCTTTAAAAATATAGTGTTTCTCGGTAGGCAACCTGAGCTTTAAAAAAAATTGTTTTAGTTAGTTTTTCCTTGAATTTTTTCCCATCACCTTTATCCTCCCACTCTTACCCCAAAAACATTAGACACCACTTTAATCCACCACCTAAATCACCACCAAACACGCAACCTAGGACGTACAATAGTTGTTTCTTTTTGTTGATGTTGATTGATACTTGTTTATTGTGTATTTATAATGGCTTGATTTTAATTGCATGTTGGGGTAGTTTTGAGGATATTTAGGTGAGAACAATGCATTGGAAAGTTATGATTGCCTATCATTTTGTTTACCTCTCTTTATTTTCATGTCATGTTTCTTATTTGAGGAATATGCATGTAGTAATTATGGGGGAGGAAAAGATGCCCCATTGCATTGTGTTGTAGATATTTATTGTTTTTGGTGTGTTTTTTTTTATTGTAGTTTTTTTTTATTTTGGAACACTATTACACTTGGTGTGCTTGTTTGTTTTGTAGGAAGCATATGGTTTTTGGAGGAAAACGACCAAACGGGGTTAGAAAGAGTCCAATTCATGGACCATGTAGACGTACATGGTTTGTGATGCTCAAAATGGTGAAGAAGGAGAAGAACCACACACCCTTGTAAATCCAAATTACCATTTCTTCCCTACCACCCCAAAATACCACCCTAACCCATTTACTCTTAAAACCCTTGAAACACATAAGTCGAAACCTAATAGGTAACTCTCCAATGTGATTTAATTTTTTATTCGATCTATGGTGCATAATAGTAGTTATATTGAACTTGATTGATTGGAGGTTAGGGGTAGTATATTGTGGTGATGGTATTTTGTTCAAAATTACATAATTATGCCATTACGGATAGATTTTAGTGTTCATTTTTTATTGTAAGTGTTCTTATATTTCCTTCCCTTGACATATGTTCTAGATTGTGTATATACGTTGAGGACAATGCAAGCTTTAGTGTGGGGATTTAGGGGAATTAGATAACACTTATGATTCTTAGTTTTTTAGGTAGCTAGTAGCTCTTTTAAGAGCACTTTTAAAAAAATGAAAATGAAAAAAATACCCAACTAAGTCAAAAACCCAAAAGGGCGACTTAGGAAAAAATGGGAAAGGCCCGGATAGGTTGAAAAACTTATGCAAAAATAAGAGGCCAAATGGTTTGGAGAAGGTGTTGGTGAGCTTGAAAAAAAGAAAAATGTGTGAAGTTAGGATAAAAACCCGAGAGGGCTCCTAGGAAAAATGAGAGAAAATGAGAGAAATTGAAACTATTCTATGCTTCTCTTAATTTGTCTTTGGTAGCTCCTTTGGTGGAATAAGCTAGTTTTACATACATATTTTGTATACCTTACCTTTTGATTTGGTATAATGATTGTTTAGATTTTCTTAGTTTTTGGGTTGTAAAAGTGTTAGAGATTCTTATATCTTAGGGGCTAGGGTATTCTGTGAATAAAATGTTAGGTGTTTTGGGGAAATTCTTTCCATGAAAGTGTACGCTTAGATCTTTACTTTTTCTTGTTTACTCGAACCAAATAAAGGTATAAATGTGAGGGATTTGGTGAAACTCTAGACGCTTGTGTTTCCTAAGGCATTTAGCATATCTTTTGTTAGCTTTTGTATGGTAGATTGCAAGATTTAGGTGAGTTTACATTACAAGAGTTTAGATGACCGTTAGCTTTCTTATCTAAATCCCTGATTTTGTTGCTTACTTTAGTTCTAATAGTATCTATGTCCCTACGAGCGTCTAGATTCATTTTTGTGAGATTTTATTTGTACATTGCTCGTAAGCACTTCGGACTATTTTAGAATGCCATTCGCAAGAATGGTAATAGATTGTAGAAGGTCATTTGCAAGAATTGTAGTAGATTATAGAAGGCTATTCGCAAGGATGGTAGAAGACCAAAGGTCACGAGTCAAAACGTGGTAGAAGATAGAAGGATCAAGAACGAAGACAAAGAAGCAGAACAATTGTGATCAGGGAGCTAAACAAATTTCTGGGAATGATTCGAGAAGAATCATCCTCCGAGGGTGGCACCGTTGGATTTACCTTCTCGAGCGCTACAAAATAGACAACAAGAACTCCCGAATTGGATCAGTGGTTCACCAGTAGCGCAGCATACAAGTTGAAGGAAAAGGCAAAGTTTAGGAAAAGTTAAAGACTGGCACGGCCCGTGTAGATTTACACGGAATTTTCCATGCCAAGTGCCAAAGATGCTAAGACCAGGCCACGAGATTTTTTGTTGTCGTGCACTCAGAAGAAGAAGATGAAGACTCCAGACCGCGGGCCGCACGCTTAGTATGCTCGAGAAGGACCTCCGTGTGCTTTTACGTGGGCTGCATGCTTTTACAGATCCCGTGCCAAAATAGCATCAGGGAGGCTTTTACACGGCCCGTGCCGACGTGGCACCAGGTGTGGCACTAGGATTTTCCCAAACTTGGGCCTTTGGAGGCCCATTTATCTTCTCCTATGTAAGGGCCTTTAGTCTCCTAAGGTTTAATAAGTAGGCATAATGTAGATCTTAGTTTTTGGTAGGCAGGAAGGAAGAAGAGAATTATATCTCTAGAGTTTTTCTCCTTTTTCCTTTTTTAAAGTTTGGTTATAATTCTTATTCCTAGATGTAAGATTGGGTAAAGAGAGAAGGAGACTATCTCCTCTCTTCATTTATTTTTCCTAGTTCTTGCCTATGGCATTGAATCTAATTATTTTATTGTGTTCAATGTCTCTAGAGTAGTTTAATTATTTGGGGATCAATTGTATTCGTGACTAGATGTTAACTTTGTGAGATTTTAAAATTTTCCTATCTTTATGTTCTATAAATATTCATGCTTGATTTATGATTTACATTATTGTAAGATGTATGTCATGTATGTTCTATGATGCACCTGTAGATTTGTGACTACCGGGGCGGTGAGTACATGCATGCATGCTGTCCTGAGAGTACCGTACCGATCATTAGACTCTAACTTGATTGGCTTGTCGTATAATAATTAGTTCTATTAGGAACAATAGATGCCCTAATGGGGGAAACCCCTTGGCTTACCCTGTAGTGTAAGCATGGTATTTTGTAGCAACTAGGATTGTTGTGTAGCGACTAGAGTCGTTTCAACCCTAGAGTCATCACGAGATGTCGAATCCTTTGCCTCTCTAGTCCTAGGGATTGGTGTCCATAGTGGAGTGTTAGGGACGTATTGTCCTCACTCTCATATCTAACGGTTGTGACCTACTCAAGAATTTGTTCCTTTAAGCGGAGGCATGTTAGCATTGGGAGTGAGATTGACGGGGAAAGAGGAGCAGATCCATAGTTCAATTGGCGTAATTTCCCTAATTACGGAGGCAGTGTGGTAGCTTCGTAAAGTGGAGACGAACCTTGTGTCACAGACATTGGGAATTCCCAGCCATCTCCACGCTATGTGACAATACATAGACATAAGATAGATTTACATTTCTTACATGTGATAGAATCTAGGATCAAAATCATTCATCGGTCATGTTACGCAAATATCCCTAAGGCTAGGTTATTATAGTTTAATCTCTCTTGTTTGCATTATCATTAGTCGTTAGAAAAAAAACCCCCAAATCTTATGTTTGTAGCACTAGCTATTCCTGACACAAAATTGGTGTGACGCCTAATTATGACTTGTTTCTAGTTAACTTTCGAATTCTAGTATTTCTGTGGACGATCCCGAACTTGCCACTAGCTACTCTATAGTAGTTATTAGTGAGCACGGGAGCAAGTCTATAAATTCTTATATTTGTGAAGCACTCCACGGATTAATTTTCCCAAAAGATTACAATCCGCGTGGTGCGATAAAAAACTGCGGATGATATTAATTTTGTTTTAATATTGTAAGTATAATTTATTCTTAAGCATTACGTGCATTGTATAATGAATTTGATTACTCCCCTGTCTCTCCTTTATTTACACTCTTACTTTTTTTAACACTATTTTCTATTAAAGTTTAACGCATGTTTTAATAGATATTTAGACAACAATATTATCGTATATGATATTGTTAAATTCTTCGTGACAAGTCCATTTTTCGTTATTATACGTGGGTAAATATATTAACAATCAAACGTGTTTCTTAAACAGTGTAATAGTGATTGTTGTACAAATAGAGATGAGACGGAGAGAGTATATATTTGAATCTATAAATTTTTAACAATGCTTGTTAGTTTGATACAAGCTATGAATTACTATTATTAGTTAGTAAATCAAATCATTGCATGTATGAGCTTTTTGAAAGTTGATCAATCAAATGAAAGCAAACTTAAGAATTTGAGGACCAGAAGAGCACCTTTTTCAGAGTACGAGGGAGGGCCTGGTATAAGTATGTTGCAGTGCGACTGAGATGATTAGTTGGACCAAGCACAGCAACCTTGGGTGCAAAATTGCGGTTTCATTTATTTACAATATAACGTCCATGACATAATAGCTTACATTCATAACTCATCGGTCAATGGAGGGCCAAACTGCTGGTTAATAACACCATTGTCTGCGGGTAATTAGTACTAGGATTCCAGGTTTAGGCTATCTACAATGCTAAAACCACCCTCAAACCACTCTTGTGGTTTCATTTCATTAAATAATCAGTCTCTCTCATCCACCTTAGCAATTCAAACCACAACTAAATCACTCCGTTTTTTCTCCACAATGTTGAAACCACTTAGAAACTACGTCATGAACCCCACTTGATTCTCTCTATCCTACACATTATTTTTATCTTTAATATTTAATTCAAATAAATTTACCTAACAAAAACAATTTAAATGTGAAATTTAATAACACACCTATAATTATGGAATTTTATTTTATTTTTTTCAATTTGTAAAATTTATTTTATGGATCATAATTAAACAAAAAAAGCATATATATTTTTTTAAAGAATGTAATTTTAATTTTTTTTAAATCCAAAAATTCATTTAGTTTTTGAAAATAAATATCAGATTTTTTTGCAATTTTTTCCATTTTTATTTTTAAAAAGCATAAAATAATTTTAAGAAATTATATAAAAAATTTGGTTGGGACGAGTGGCACCACCAGTTTGGGCCACGTGTCCCAATATTCTTACAATTTTAAAAAGGGAGGGACTGCAGGTGTTTCGTGGCCCAATTATAGGGTGCCACGTGGCACCCTTGGTCAAAAAAACAAGGCACCGCAGCGCCTATGCCCCACACCACACGTGAAGCTCTGCCAAGTGCAGAACTCGGCCAGTTGGAGTATTCCAATTCGGCCCCGCGGGATAAAGCAATTCAAATCTCTTTCTGCCCCCAGTATGGGGGATTATTGTCCCTATTTGATCCCAATTTTTAATTCAACTCACTCCAAAATCCTCATTATACATGCTCTTATGCCCAGAGTGTATAAGCAGCGTAAGCTACATTTTAGATTTTTCTAGTAGTACTCAGTAGCAGAACTAGTGGGGGTCGAGGCGGTGCGGTCGCTCTGGCTCAGTTCTGACAGTTAAGGGAGTTTTTGCTTCCCCAGAAAGTTTCGTCCCCCTAAAATTTTTTGTTCTTCCCCTGATCTTCTCAGAATTTTGGAGAAGAAGACATTTTATTTTTTGTTAATATAATTCAGCCCCCTCTTAAATATGGTCCTGCTTCCGCCACTGGTACTACTATAGATGTTCGGTTACAAAATAGAGGACCACTCCCCTGTTTCACAATATTTGGCATACTTACCATTTTCATGTGTTTTTCTGAGATTGTCACATTTGCTTTTATGGCAAAAAGTACATCATTCTCAAACTCTCATTAACTTTTAACTCTTTTCACTCGTTTTCCTCCACACACATTAACTTGAAGAAGAAAAATCTAAACCTATGGTGTTAAATATAGTGAAACGGAGGGAGTACTATACATGTTCCGTCACACCAAAATTTACACCTATTCATTATTATTGTTATTCCCTCTATTTTCTTATAGGCAAAGTTTTGGAAAAAATTATTTTTCTATAGACATATAAAAAAATGGGAATGAATTAGAATTATAGAAGGATAAAATATTTTAGTTGCAATATTAAAATTGTACTACGCAACGTGTAGTAGTTATAAGTTTATGATCAGATTAATTCAACTCAAAAATTTTATCTTGATTTCTTCTAATTTGCAACTTTGGTCTTTCCATAACTTATAGAAAACCCATCTTTCAAGAGACAAACTCTTTCTTATATTTGTCACACTCTTTATTTTCATATATTTTTATAAGTTTGTTATTTTTTATGGTAAAAGGTGAATAATTTTCAACAATTCATTAAATATTTTACTTTTTTCATCCAATTTCATCACCCATACAACTTATAAAAAACACCACCTAACCTACAGGGTCAAAACATAGTAAAATAGAGGAAGCATGTACTCCCTCTGTCCCTTAAGTTTTGGCCCTTTTTATGCGTTTTTCAATGAGCATCTTTGATCGTCAATATCTCTAACTACGTATACTAATTCAGCATAAAAAGTTGATATATAGAAAATATATGTTAAGATGAATTTACCAATATCTCGCATGATATTTTTATCATATATATATGCTTATATTAGTGGTTAAAATTTATTAAATTTGACTTTGAAAAGTTAAAGTGGCCAATAGTTTTGGGATGGAGGGAGTATATTGCAAAAGTGTAATGCCGCTGGTAATTATTACCAGATGCAGGTGCCGTCATTCTAAAGAAAAAGTGTATTGTAAATTGAATTTTTTATATGTCACTTGATTCGTTGAGAATCAGGAAGTGAATGAAATATCTAAGAGGCGTTTAACACTCCTATGAAGGTTTTAAAATAGTAGATTAAAAATTGGTATTGGACCAAATCCAACTGAAAGAATGTAATTTAATATTTCATTCTCACATTTAAACGTAAATATAAAGTTACTTTGGCCAAGAGAAATTAGAGCTTTGTAAAATCAAAATATCCGTTTTGGCTATATCTAATGTTTTCATAATTTTATTTTACTCTACCATTAATTTTACTCAACCTTAATTGAACACAAATTCTTTCAAAATTAAATAAAATGTAAAATCACTATAAAAATGAGAAAAAATATACTCCCTCCATCCCAATTTAAACTCCTGAATTGTTTTTTCACTTTCTTCAATGAACATGTGTGACCGTAAATATTTCTAGTTGTATATAATAATGTCGCATAAAAAATAGTATTTAGAAAATTGATGTTAAGACAAATCTAACGATATGTCACATGATATATTTATTATTTATATTAATTTATATTTAGGGTCAAAGTTTGTGAATTTTGACTTTCAAAAAGTAATTAGAAAGTTTAAAGTAGGACAGAGGGAGTGGGAGTATGTGTTAAAGGATCAAACTAAAGGGGTGCTGATCTTGGAGCACTCCAGTAAAGCGAATTCGGATTGCGGATTGATATGGTTGATTTACCCATCATTAAACATCTCAAAATATCAAACCAAAACTCAAACTCACTCAACATCTTAAATCACAATATGTTTTCATTTTACTACGTTTATATAATGCATTACTTTTAATAAACTAAAAATAAATCAGTCAATCAATCAAAATGTTTATCACATAATAACACAATGGATGGCTACTCTAGTAAATTCTACACTAAATCATGGGATATCATTCACTCTGACCTTCTTGATGCAGTTAATGATTTTCTAGCCTCACACACAGTCCCCAGAGGTATATCAAGTGCCTGGATTGCCTTAATTCCAAGAAAACAAGTTTCATCTTCATTCGATGATTATAGGCCAATTAGTTTGTCTAATGTGTCTAACAATAATTTTTCAAAACTACTCATGGAAAGATTGAAGCCGTTAATGGATAAGCTAATATCACCTCACCAATCAGCTTTTATGAAAGGGAGAGATATAGCAGATAACATCTTGTATCTTCAAGAAATGATGAGGTTCCTACATAAAAAAATATAAAGTTCCCAATTGCATCTTCAAATTAGACCTCAAAAAGGCTTTTGACAGGGTCAGCTGGTCCTTCCTTAATAGCATTCTTCTCTGATTTGGCTTTGATGGTAAGTTTGTTCACTGCATCATGAAAAATTTATCACATGCTTATTTTTCTGTTTTAATTAATGGAAAATCAGTGGGATTCTTTAAGGCCTCTAGAGGAATCAAACAAGGTGATCCCCTCTCTCCTTTTCTCTTCAATTTATTCAGAGTCATTTACTAGAAGCATTTCATTCATATTCCACAATCACAGCCTATAATTTTATCAACTACCTCCCAATTATAAACCCTATCTTCCACCTTAGCTATGTAGATGATACTATCATTTTCCTTAAAGCTTCCACTAATAACCTGATCAAAATGAAAGCATTTCTAGAGAAGTTTGAATTAACTTCAGGTCAAAAAATAAACTATGAAAAATCAGAATTCTACACTAGCAAACATGTTACAGTGGCTAAAATCGGTCAAATTAGAAACACTCTAGGTATGAAAAAGGTTTCTAAGTCATTTAAATATCTAGGATGCCCTGTGTTTACTGGTAGAATGAAAAACATACAATTTCAGCCCCTGATTGAACAAATAGACAAAAGAATTCTGAATTGGAAAACCATTGGCTAAGCACCGGAGGTAAGATGATACTAATAAAGTCCTGCATATATTCACTTTTGCAACACATTTGATCAGTTTTAAAACCCACTAACTGGACCACTAAAACCATTGAAACTAGGTTAGCTAGATATTTTTGGGATCAATCTCAGGGCAAACAAAATAAAATCTGGAAAAATGGTCTTTGCTCTGCACTGATAAGGCTCAGAAAGGGCTAGGCTTTAGATCTATAAAGAATATAATTACACCTAGTTCCCTTAAGCTCTGGTGGAAGTTCCAACTGGGTCTTACCTTCTGGGCACAACTCCTTTGGTCTCTTAAAAATTCACATAGAAAATCTCAGACATGGAGAAGGATTTGTTCGGTAAAGCAGTTAGATGAACTTAACACTAGAGTGATTCATAGGCAGGGAAGATGTAATTTCTGGTCACCAACTGGACTGACCACGACCCTCTAATTGACATTATTCATCCTTCTCTCACTTCAATTCCCATGTCCTTTTCAGTAAATCAATTCATCAATAACAAATAAGTATTGTTGCCCCAGCTATTCTCATTCTCGAACAATGATATTCTCCTCTTATTATAGGATGCAGTCATCAATCCACTCAGAAAAGATTTGCTCATATGGAAACCAGAGAAAAAGGGGAATTGACTTTCAAAAGTTCATATAAATTGTTGACACATCCATCAGGTAACTATCCCTCTACCAAAATGATTCGGAATCATAGGCTAAAAAAAAGATATCCATCTTTATGTGGAAGGTTATTAATTGCCTTCTCCCATTTGATGACATGATAGTTTTCTGTGGATTCCAAATTGCATCTAAATGTGTAGCTTGCCAACATGTTGATTCACTGGACCACTTTTTAACTCATGTACACTAGCTGCTACAGTGTGGAAATAAATACACTCAATTCTTGGTTTATCTGATATGCTATTTGACTCTCTGTGTGGGAGACTTTCTTTCTACTGGATTGGTGGATTTTCTAACATACATAAACTTATGTTCATTATCTTGCCATCATTGACATGTTGGTTTTTATGGAAAGAGAAAAATAGAGTTCTATATGATGGGGAAATTTCCTCTCCTGCTCACATTCTTAAAGGAATTTAAGACCTATTTTTCTTTCTCTTACTGGCCAAACCAGTCTTTTCAGATTCTCCCTTTGATAGGAACCTTGCAATACATGCAACAATCTCTTCTATTAGGCCACCTCCAAAATCCACCATCCAAATTTTGAAATGGGAAAAGCCACCACCCAGTTTCCTTAAAATAAATGTTGATGAGGCTTGGAAAGCTGAAGGAGGTGATACCGGGTTGGGAGTTTTAGTTAGAGAATTAAATGGATCATTAATTAAAGTTGTCTCTCTCTTTAAAAATTCATCTTCCTCAATCAAAGCAGAGTCAATGGTCATCATATCAAGCCTGCACATCGCAACTCTTTTGAATTGCAGGTTTCTGATTGAATCTGACTGTCTGATGGCAGTTAATATGATTAATGACCCTAGCAAAGCACAATGGGATGTCCTTCTCTTGTTAGACGAAATCCATAAGTTAATGCCTCACTCTACCCTTACCCACACTCTTAGAGAATCAAATAGAGTAGTTGATGCTATGGAAAAAGTGGCTCTTAAAGATTGCTCAGATCAAAGCTGAGAGATGGGAAATCTCCCAACTCATATTAGTGGCCTCTTAATGCTTGATAAACTTGGAATCCAAAATTTTCGAATACATTATGTCCCGGATACTTTGAATGGATTCTACTGAGATGCTTCTTTGTTTTTCTACGAGTGATACTGAAGCGGATCAATTATTTGGGATAATACCCCCATCTTAGGACTAAGGATAATCTATAGCAAAGAGAAAGGAGGTCTCAAAACTTAGAGTCTTCAATCTCCTATATACTTAGCAGCTACACTTTTGAGCCTAGTTAGTCAAGTTCGATCACATCTTTTTACTGCATTGAACGAGTAGAAGTGATTACTCCTATAAACAATTTGTTTGTTTGAGTAATCACATCTCCTCGAGTATATATGGCTTGTACATAGGTAGAAGTCCGGCTTTCTAAAGTCCACATGTGGGTGAAGGCTTTACGAGGGAACACTTAGGCCCTATCATTAACCTACTCATTTATATTACTAGTATTACTCATCCAGGTCTTTGTAACCTCTAACCATGTATTTTTATTATTTCCTTTTTCAAGGAAAAAACATAATAACACAATGGAGTACTTTCTATAAATCCAACTTTTAAACAAAATAATGAATACGAATCTCCCGTTATAATAACATTCAACTTAAACCTTTACCGTAAAGAAGCATAAACATTTTTAAAATAACCATACGACCTTTGTTATAGAAAGTAATTTCTTTATTACTTTGCTATATCAAGTTGACGTACGTGTCATGCTGATAATTGCCGATTAATTAACTAAGAAACAGAAATCTCTAACTCGGAAGGTACTTTCTCCATCTTAATTTAAGTTTCATACTTTTTTTAGTAGTCCGTCCCATTTCAAGGTATACATAAATTTCTTTTACGATAAGAATTCATTTCCATATTCATTGTCATTTATTCTTATATATTACTTTCTCTCAAATTATTCTTATCACCAACTCAGTTTCGCTATCGATACAACTATTATTTCAAAAACTAGTTTCTCTCTGTGCAACTTGAGTTGGGACGGGACAGTAGCAGTGATGAAACCAAACCACTAGGCAACACATAAGTACATCATCAGTGGAGGTAAAAAGGAATGTATTCTTGTTTTTGTTTGGGCAAGGGAAAGATTCTAAGGTTACCTATATGGATTGGAGGCATCTCTAAACACTATAAATAGGAGACATCAACATGGCATGCTTTTCACACCACTACTAGCACTACTAGTCTCAGTTAACTTTTTCAGTACAGCAAGCCATGCCGAGAAACACAGACCCGCTAGTCGTCGGACGTGTTGTCGGGGACGTTCTCGACCCGTTCACCCGATCCATCGGCCTCACGGTTAGCTACGGCAGCCGGGACGTCAACAACGGTTGCGAGTTCCGGCCCTCTCAGATTGTGAATCAGCCTAGGGTTGAGATTGGCGGTGAAGATCTTCGTACCTTTTACACTCTGGTAATCCGATCATTCACTATTCTATTCACTCGAATAATGTATTGCCATTACATTTTACGGAGCCTCTACGCACCAAGTATTCAAGCATGTATCTGTTTTCGTAAGGTAATGGTCGACCCCGACGCTCCGAGCCCAAGTGATCCCAATTTGAGGGAGTACTTGCACTGGTATGTGTTCATGCTTTAGCCTTAATATCACGCTAAAGTTTTCTTCGTTTCACATGAAATGAAAAGTTTTGTTTCGGTTACGCATTATAGTTAGATAAAATATGTTTATAAATAATGAATGATTGCACGTAATTAAATGTCATTTTTGCATAAAATATCATTCGAGATATTTTTAAATTCATTTTAACATCTATTTTCTGAAAATTAACTTTTTATGCCGAACTGATATATGTAGCTAAAGATATTGACGGTCAAAAATAATTATTGAATATCGTGAAAATGAAAAATGTCCAGAAGTAACGGCACGGAGGATGGGGTATATACTTTCATTTGCAATTATTCTCATTTGTGCAAAGTTTGTGACTAAGGAACTGGAGTCCCACATTGCCCCCATCAAAATTCGTCCTTATATCCACTCGAAATTCCCCAGTCTTTTTTTATCTGAGGATTGGAGTTAAACATATGTCCCATAGCCATGACACGTATAGCTGTGTTCACGTAACTGAAGTAGTGCATTGGCATGTCTTTATCAAGAAAAATTCAGGCAGGAATTTAGTAAAAGAGATTGAAGGAAAATACAATAAATCAATTTGCGCACTTTTTTTTAATCTAATATAATACTTAATTATTTTATGGGAACATTTCAACTTACATAAAATATCATTTTAAATATTAAAGTGTTGGTTTTAGAATAATGGGCAGAAAAGAGTGTCAAATGAAGTACTCCCTCTGTCCTTACCATTTCTGCACACTTTCCTTTTTTTATTGTCCCGACCAAATCGGCACACTTTCTCTTTTAAGAAATTTTCTCTATAACAAAAGACATAAATGCTCGAAACAATCAAATATTACTCACAAATCTCACCCACTCACTTACCCTAAGGTCCCTAACCTGCCTCGTCTCTCCCCTCTCAACCCAGATCTAATTTCCACTCCTCCATTTCCTCTCTCCGATTTACTCTCCTTTGATTTCCTCTCATCTCATCCGCTCCTCCGATTTCCTCTCATCCGCTCGCCCAATTTCTTCTCTTCCGTCGGGTCTCTACCGTGTGTTCGTCTTCTTTGCCGCGGTGTGTTCGTCTCCTCCGCCGCATCTCCGTCCCCATCTCCACGGCTCCGGCTCCGTCTCCGCAGTGGCATCTCCGTCGATCATGTTCCCATCTCCGGAGCAAGGTAGGTAGGGCGGTGGTGTCGAGTGGTGGGTCGTACAGTGGTGTTGGCTGGTGGGTCTGTTGGTGGTGTTGGCTGGTTTGCTTTGTTGGTGTTGGTGGCTCGGTTGGTGGCATTTCTGGTGGTGCAGTGGTAGAAGGACAGTGGTTCAAAACTGCAGTGGTGAAGTGCAATGGTGCAGTGGTGAAAGGGCAGAGGTTCAGATTGGGGCAGTAGAAGGGTAGTATAGTCATTTACCCTTTGATAAAAAGTCCCAACCATTTCTCTCTCTGTAGAAATGGCTGGGACGGAAGGAGTACAAATGCTCGTGCTGTGGGACTGAAGACCCGTATTTTGGAAAGCTGGGGAAAACCGAAGGAGTTGTGGTTTGAAGGAAGTACAATGGTACACAAATTCATATTTATACATTAAATACATTTAAAAAAAATGAAAAACACAATTATCCAATGATCAGGTGGTGCATGTTGCATGAACTCGAGGCATTGTAAGGCTTTGGTTCGTTTTAATAGATTTGCCAGTCACAGGGAGCACCTTTCTGTGCTTTAAACCTTTTAATAAAAGAGGAAAAAGAACAAAAAGAAAAAACAGCCACAACTGCAGCCAGGATATTTAAGTGGTGCTTTTTTCCACCTTTTCTTCACTTTTTCCAAAAACCAAATTTCTTTTCGTTGTGAACCAGGTTAAAGGTATTAGTTGGTAAAGCCAAATTTTTGTTTAATTATCTCATCATTTCCACCGTTTATAAATTACCATCATAAATTCTGATAGGAGGTATCATCCACTCTCAGCCTAATAAGACTTGATACAGTAGATAATTTAAAATTTTGGAACAAATGGGTCAGGTTGAGTCGGGTCAGGTAAGAATTCTCAAAATTTAGAGTCGGGTCGGGTTAGACTGGATCATGGGTCGACCCAAATTGACCAAAATTATATAAAAAATAGTAATTTTAATATTTTTTTAAAATAAAATATATTATTTTTAAATGTAATAATGCTTCAATAATAAATTAAA
>JAUOBV010394659.1:0-10549 GCA_032360425.1 Rubia occidens | reverse complement strand
GCTCCCACCAAGTCTGCCAAGGCGAAGACACGGCTGCAAAGTCCACTGGGATTGGAAAACGGGACACCAGAAAAGACTCCGGTTGTTGTATCTGCGAAAAAACGTCTATCCTATCCCCCCTCACCTGCCAGGCCACGGCCGGGTGCAGGACCTCCAAGAGTGAGTAGCATTCCCATCACTAATCATAAAATGGAGGGGGAAATAAAAGAATAGCATTACATTGACTGCCTTCTAGGTATAGGAAACAGTTTACTCCAAAGGGTTAATATGGACAAGAAGGGGCGACATAGTTTGGTCATTTCAGTTGTGTTCTTTGTTCATCCTCTCCATTTTTTAAAATTCATTGCTTGTTGGCTTGCTTTGAGTCATGTGTTGTAATGCTGGAAGTGCGATATTCCATACTTGCAGCTGTGAAGGTGTAATATTTTGAAATGTTTACGAACGGTAAATTTTCAATTGTGATTGTTTGTAATTTGTATCCACGGAGCACAGTGATTGTTCAATTTAAGTGAAATTCTGGATATTTATTAATTTTGTAGTACTCCTCTATTTCTTTAACAATGGCACACTAGGTGCATGTGTTTGAATTTAGGAGAAGAAAATGAGTTGATAAAATTGAATGTAGAATGTAAAAACTAGAATGAGTGGATGAAATTGAAAGAATCTTACCAAAAATGAAAAGTGTGCCAATATAAAAAAATAATCAAAAAAGAAAAGTGTGTCATTGTTAAAAAAACGGAGGGAGTATACTAGTTGTTGGGCTTGCTAACTGATTGAATTGCATGGGTTCCGTCTTTTAATCGAAAATGTAGCCACTAGGAACTTCGTCTTTTAATCGATGCAGCCACTAGGAACTTCTAGTATGTGCACTCTTCATCGTAGTTGTTCATAAAGAATATTATTGTGCTAATTTGGTGTTACATGTTATAGAATTAAATTTAACCATATTGGGTCTCCGTGTGTATTGCTATCCTTAGCGCTAGTCTATTGACGTTTCCGTCTAAATTGACATGGGGTAAGGGTTATTGTGTGACGTTTTCCTTCCACTCCAACTACAACTGAGGGGAGATAAGAGAGGTTGACATTATCTTTATCCTAATTTCACATCCATTCAAAACATGGATGATATTTCTTTATAACTACTAAATCATACTCAATCATAACATTATCTTTATCATTTACATCCTTAGTACACCTTTCCCCTACCGCTTCGTCTCCTCCAACATTCACATCATCCCCGATATACACATCATTGTGTGTCACCCCGCTAACACCCAAATTAGGAGGGGCAGTGGAGGACGACGACTCGGAACGTAAAACCACCATATTCGTAAAATAGATAATAGAAGTAAAAAAATCTATGTACCTTCAACTACTAAGAGAGCTCTAGTAAACGACCACCCAATATCTGCTTATACTTTTGTAAAATAAAGGAAATAAGGTAAGTCCTTTTTTTATCTGTTTTAAGATTTGATTGATGAAGTTACCTTCTTGAAATACACATTTTCAAGGCAATCAATAACGTGTGTTACTTATGAATTACACCCGTCACCCGTTAAACTGCTCGGAAATGATTACTACGCATGGTATTTCACTCACACATTAAATCTCGCATTAATCTTCGGGACAACGTTGCCCACTTCTCAAAGGTAATGGAATACTAATCGATTAACATAAAGTAATATTTTAAATAAATTATTTATATAAACTCTCTACCCACAAAGTCATACTCAGATTCGTGTCCACTCTTCCATTTTTCACGACCTCAAACAACATTCCCCAGCTCGTAAAAAAATTAACCCTAGTTGCACTTCGCATATTATAACTTCGCAACTCTGTGTGTGTGTGTGTGTGTTTGGGGAGGGGCCGGTACATATAAGACTTACAAAACCCTAGTATAGGAACCACTTCACTAAAACCAATTTGCTAACCAATTATAGACGAATCCACTTCGCGATCTAGCAGAAGTGAACACGTCACGCGAGCCACGATCATACGATCAAAGACCCTATAAATGGAGATAAAAATACTAGATGAAGGTAAGAAATACTTCCCAATCATAACACAAAGAGTCAAAAATACTAACTAGAGTGTCAGAGCTTCGACCCCCGGGGACTAACCCCGGGTCTTTCCTTGTAGGTAACCGAAGAGGCTGGACTAGCCGGACCGATCTTGGGACTTGGAAGGAATCCCCCGCTTCAAGCTATGATCAGTAAAGGTCAAACCTTGGTCATATGTGTTGGTTTATGTTAGAAATCGAGTAAGGTTAACCTAAGATCAGTTAAGTTCAAACTTGGGCCAATCAATAATGTTTGTTAGTTATGAATTACAGTTGTCACCCATTAAACATGCTCAAAAATGATTACTACGCATGTCATTTCACTCACACATTAAATCTCTCATTAATCTTCGGGACAACGTCGCCCACTTCCCGAAAGTATAGAATACTAACCGATTAACATAAAGTAATATTTTAAATAAATTCATTATAAAAACTCTCTACCCACAAAGTTATATTCATCTTCGTGCTCACTTTACCTTTTTTTACGACCTCAAACAACATATATTTCACCTTCCACACAGGAAAAAAAAATACATACCTCAACTTATCCAAAAATTAAACCTAGTTGCACTTCGCATATTATAAATTTGCGGCTGAGTGGGGGATGGGGTGGCTTATGGTACATATAAGACTTACAAAACCCTAGTATTGGAACCACTTCGATAAAATAATTTGCTAACCACTTATAGAGAAACCCACAGCGCTTCGCCGATAAGCAACATATACTGGAAATGATGCAAAAATACCACTCACCACGATACCCTTTGCTAGGTCATGATCTAGCAGAAGTGAACACGTCACCCGAGCCACTATAACACGATCAAAGACCCTATAGATAGAGATGGAAAACACTAGATGAAGGTAAGATATTCTTCCTAATCACAAAACAAAGATGCAATAATACAAACTAGAGCGTCAGAGCTTCCTCCCCAGGGACTAAGCCTAGGAACTCTTCTTGTAGGTACTTGAAGAGGCTGGACTTGCCGGAAGCTCACTAACTAGAAGGAGTCCCACACATCAACCTATGATCATTAAAGGTAAAACCTTGATTATAAATGCTGGCTAATATTAGAAGTCAGGCAAGGTTCACCTAAGATCATCAAATGTCAGACCTTGGTTACCTATGTTGATATATATTAGAAATTGAGCAGTGATTGACCTAAGATTAGAAAAGGTCAAATCTTGGTCATTTGTGTTGGTTTATATTAGTAGTCAAGCAAGGGTTAACATGAGATCAGTAAAGGTCAAACCTTGGTCATCTATATTGGTTTACATTAGAAGTCTAGTAGGGATTGATCTAAAATTAGTAAAGGCCAGATTTTTTTTATCAGTGTTTGCTTATATTAGAAATCAAGTTAGGGTTGATATTTGAATATAAAAGGCCAAAACACTACCATTTTTTGGGTTTATTTTGCAAGTTGAGTAATGGTTGACCTGCCTCATTAATGCTGAGTTATTTTGCTTGTTTGTGTCATATTTGGCCCAGCTTAGTTAGGCCTGAAAGAGGATGTTAATTTGGTTCTCGTGTTGGTTTGTGTGACACCATGCGAGAAGTAGACTGGCATCGACCAGAAGACCTTAATTTCCATCATGGGTCACATGAAGCCCACATTCATGACCAATATCACGCTCGACATGGGTTGCATGTCTTTTCCCAAGGGGATATTGGCGGGAAAATGAAATTCCATCGCCCAATTTTTGGCTAATTAGCCTCAAACCCTATCAAAGGTCAATCACAAACAAAAAAAACCTCCCACCACCCATATCCTCCAATATCAACACCTCCACATCTACTTCTCTTCTTACATTTACTCTAGACCAAGAAACCCACAAACAAAAAATCCAATGAATTGGAAAGCTCAATCAAACCCCAGATCAAAATTGTGGTCATATCCATTCATCATATGCTTCAAGTTCAATTCTTTTGATGAAAATCATTATTTATGTTTAAGAAAAAGAATGAATCGTTAGATGAGTTGTGATGATTTTGTTAGATGTTTAGTTTATAAAATTGTGTTTTCTAATGTTGTTGTTGTGAATATAATGTCATGTATAACTTATGAGGAGTTCTAAGCATAGATGATGTTTTATTCTAGGAATTAATGATGTATTTTCTAGAAAAATGGTTTGAATGACCGACGCCGACCACAAGTCGTAGTCCCATCCAATAACATAATCGAAATGTGGCCGAAGTCTTTCAATCATGCCATTTGTTTTTATTTTTTTGGAGATTTGAGAGAATTCAGTCCATGACCCACTGAAGAGGAAATCTTTATATCATAGATGGGAATATGTATGAACATTTGAAAGGATGCAATATAACTGAAATTTATCGACCACCGCCCTCGAAACTACATTAGTGGACGGCATTAACTTTCCACCACGACAGGTTATAAGTACTAGTCTTGTATAAGTACAATGCTTGTATATTTCATATGTTGATTACCTGTTTCTAAAATCAGCTTAGCTTTGTGTAAAATTGCAGTAATAAATTGAAAACAATTATCAATGGACAGTTAACGTACTCTTGGAAGAAATTCATCACAACTGAACAGTTTATGTGACGGTAAAGTAGTTGCAATAAAATTTTCAATCAAATACCTTGACACTAAAGTATTTTAATCAATCTGTCTCATTTCAACCTGCACACTTTGACTTTCAGCAGTTTAACAAAAAATATTTGATCCTTAATATCTTTTACAACTTGTGAAAATTTAATATTTTAAAGATATATGTTTTAATGAATCTAACAAGGTATCACTCAATAGTATGTTCTATGAGGCGTTTTGTACGGCTTTCAGTCTTCACTCTAGATTGATTTTGTCGCATCAACTTCTTGGCATGCTTCTCGAAGAAGAAGCCCACATTCAAGACCAAAATACAGCAGTCCCAGACTTTGCCGCAAACATGACAGCATGGCAACCTTCCGCCGTGCCAAACTTGGCCGCTTCCTGTCAGCCCACTTTTCAATGTCAGAATTGCTATCGTTAGGATCATGAAGCTCTCAACTACTGGTAGTGTCTAAATGTGATTTAGTTCCCAGCCACTCGTCCCCATCAATCTTACAACTTCAAATGTGGGCGTGGCCGCGGCTTGCAATCGTGTCACACATACGCTGCCTCGGTGAACAACCCTTCATCCGCTCTTCATCCTACTTGGTTTTTTTTACTCTGGCGTAACCAATCATGTCACCCCTGACTTTGGCAATCTTTCTGTTCACTCAAATTACTCTGAAAATGAAGGCTTACAAGTTGGCAATGATACCTACCTTCCTTTACTCATTTGGGTTCATCTATTTTGTCATCCTCTCATAAATCTGTTCATCTACACAATATTTTATTTTTCTTGAGATTATTAAAAATCTGTTCTCTCAAATTACTTCTAACAATAATGCTTATATGTTATTCTTCCCTAATCATTGTTTTGTAAAGGATCGGCAAGGTCAGACGCTCTTAACAGAGACCGTTAAGAACGACCTCTATCACCTCAATTCATCCAAGTCCTCTTTCATTCTTTCATATGTTTTCCTTGGTGCCAAGATTGATCTTCAGAGCTGGCATAAGCGTCTCGGTCATCCTCATGAGTCCTCCCTTATGCATTTTATTTCTCATTTTTAATAGCCCATTTCTCAGAATAATTTAACAATGTTTGTGACTCTTGCCAACTTGACAAAAGTCATCATTTACATATTTCTCATGTTCGTGAACCCATGACGTTTCCATTTCACTCGGTGTATTCTTATGTTTGAGGGTTCTACCCATGTTTCTTCTTGTAATGGAAATCGTTATTTTCTTATTTTTGTTGATGATTGCACCAAGTTTGCCAGGATATATTTTCTGTCACAAAAATCCCAAGCTTTTTATTAGTTCCAACTTTTTCAAAAAATGGTTGAAACACAATTCAGCTCTAAAATTTTTAAAAAAAATTAGTCTGACTAGGGGGGTGAATTTTGAAGTCTCTTCTTACCTTTAGTCATAAGGCATTGCTCATCGTGTTTCCTATCCTCGTACTCAGTGCCAAAATGGTGCTGCAGAACATCATCACAGAACCATCATACAAAAAGGTCTTTCTCTTCTCTCTAGAGCTCAGCTGCCTACCCTTTCATCTCACGCCTACCTCATATGCTCTTTCTACTGAGTCGCCCCATGTCCCATTATCTCTCCTCCAGCTCTTTTACAATTGGCATTAAACTCGCCCACCGTTTCATGACCTATGTCGCATGTGTTGTCGTAGTAATTATAGTACTCCATCCGTCCCTCTATATATATGTGTGTGTCTTACTTCACTATTTATCAATAGAGTTGATGCAATTTGCACTGAAAAAGTCTATAAATATACAAATGTGAAAATTATCATATGACATATTGCAAGATTCATTGTAACTTATATTTTTAGTATATGTAATTTTTATAATTTATTATTATTAATAGAATATTAGATAAATTAGAATCATGTTAAGAAAGTAATACTTTTTCTGATTGATTTTGTATATATCTTTTTTCATAATTGATTCTGTCATGTATACCCTTTGTATGCTGCTATAGACTCTGAAATGGCTGCCCTTCGCACTCAGCAGACATGGGAGTTTGTTCCACGTCCTCCCAATGTTATTGTTGTTGGTTCTAAATGGGTGTATCGTTTGAAGTACAAATCTGATGGCTCACTTGATTGGCATAAGGTCAAGTTAGATGCTCAAGGTTTTTCACAATTACCTGGTTTTGATTATGATCATACTTTTAGTCTAGTGGTGAAGGCATCCACTGTTCGTACTGTTCTATCTATAGCTGTCACCAGAAATTGGTCCTTGAGACAGCTTGATGTTAAGAATGCTTTTTTAAATAGTGTTCTTGATTCCCCTGTTTACATTGAGCAGCCTGCTGGTTACAAAGATCCTATGCGTCCTGATCATGTTTGCCATTTACGCAAGGCCATTTATGGATTGAAACAAGCACCTCGTGCTTGGTTTCAACGTTTTAGTACTTTTTTGGTTGCACTGGATTTTGTGTGCAGCTCTGCGGATACCTCCTTATTTATTTTTTCACGTGGTGCCTCTTTTCTCTATTTGCTTGTTTATGTTGATGACATTATTATTACCGGGAATGATGATAATCTTATCCAGAAGTTTATTGATCGGGTTAATCAGGAATTTAAGATTACTGATCTTGGCACTTTGCAGTATTTTTTGGGTTTGGAGGTTGTTCGTAATTCCGATGGCTTGTTTCTTGGGCAAGCTCGATATGCTAGAACCATTTTATTACTTGCCGGCATGGAGAATTCATCGTCAATTCTATCCCCTTTGTGGCCTTTTCGCAGCTTTTTAGTACTACTGGTAAGCCATTCAGAAATCCCACACCTTATCGTTCTTTGGTTGGTGCCTTACAATATTTATCCATCATGCGTCCCGACATTTCTTATGCTGCGGTCAGTCAGTACAGGCAGGCTCCTACTGATGACCATTACCAAGCTGTCACTCGAATTCTGCGTTATGTTCGTGGTACTCTGCATTATGTGAGGCTCGTTGTATTGAGACTCGTAGGTCTACTTACAGTTATGCCATTTTCCTTGGTGGCAATCTGGTTTCATGCAGTGCTAAGAAACAACCTACCGTCTCTCGCTCTAGCTCACAATCAGAATACCAGGCTATGACCAATACTGCTACGGAGTTAGCCTGGTTGATGAATTTACTTCTAGATTTGTGCGTTTCTTCTCATGCACCACCTGTTTTGTTGTGTGACAATAATAGTACTCTCTTCCTTGCTCAGAATCCGGTTTCGCATAAGAGAGCCAAACATACTGATATTGACTAAAATTTTGTGCGTGAAATTGTGTCTTCTGGCAAGCTCAATGTTGCTTATGTACCTACGAATCAACAACTTGCTGACATCTTTACAAAGGATTTACCTCGTCCTCAGTTTGAGTTCTTCCGGTCCAAGATTTGCGTTGCGAACAGTCCCACGCTTCGCTTGGGGGGGGAATAGAATTGTAGATCAATTAGAATCAGGTTAAGAAAGGAATACCCTTTCGCATTGGTTTTGTATATATCATTTTGCATATATGATTCTGTCTTGTATACCCTTTGTATGCACTATATATATGAATACACACAACCACAATTATTTGTGGGTTTTATATTCTATCAATTTATTTTATTTTTTCCTTTCTAAATTCAATATATCTCATTTTCTCTTATGATCCATTTGGGTTAGCCAGATAAAGAAACTCGCTTTTAAGAATCAACATAAAATAATAAAAATTGTCTTCTGTTAAATCGTCTAACGGATTAATAAGAGATTATAGTTATTTATATTTAATATATGTTATAAATATTTTAAATTATTAAACACTTATAATAATAAATAAAAATTAATATAATATAATTTGTTAATTATATTAATTATAAAATAATTGTATCAAATAACATAGCTTTAGGAAAACAATGGAAACATATTCAAATTAATAATTTTCGTCTTCCCATAATTAGTTAATTAGAGGAAGTAAAAGTCAAACTCAGCTACTTAATTAAAACTGAATTTCTTTTCGTCCAGTTTTCATAGTCATCGTTCCCGCGTTTCGAAGGCCGATCTTCCATACGAGTAAAATGAGACCATTTTTCTGTGTTTCTTAAATTAATTTGTCGGTTCTCGACACATTTTTATTAGATAAAATTTTATTTGGTTGATATTTTTAAAATACGGCAAATGTTAAACTAATTCCATTCTTTCTTTAGAAAATTAAATTAAATTAAATTCGTTATTTCCTTTAGCATTTTATAAATATTTATACCCAGGGACGAAACTATTAAGGAACCCGGGGAATTATTTTATTATTTTATTTTTTACAAGTCAATTTTTTAGTATATTTGTGCACCCAGAATATTCTTTTATTTTATAACTTTTTCTTCCAAAACGTGTGAATCCCAATTTTCAAAACCCCTTTTTATTAAGATTTAATTATTCATTTTGCTAATTTAATTGTATTAAAATCTTACTTTCAATTATATATTAAAGTAAATTTAAAATACGTGAAGGTGCACCCCACTTTTGAATTCCTGGCTTCGCCCATGTTTATACTATAAATAATGTGTTAAACATTAAACAATATAAACAGCATGTGAAACTTGTCATTTTCCTTTGGCGTAATCATATACTCATCATCATCGACTTTTGTAGGCTAGAAAAAGCATATGATTTACGGTGAACCACTTGTTTTTTATTTGATAGTCAATGGAGATCATTTGATAATAATGTTAGGATTAGTTTATTGTGATTATGTGAGACTTTATAATGTAAGTAACGTGACATACTTACGTGTTAGAAACATATGACAAGTACTCCCCCATATTTTCAGACTGCAATTTAATTACAATATTTATTTAGTTAAAACTTTATAACTTTAATCTTAAAAAATAGAATTGATATACAGGTATAATATTTGATGCATTGTTATATTCGTTGTAACATATATTTTTAAAAAGATTAAATTATTTTTTTGTCCTCAATATAGAATCTTTTGGTCCCTGAAAGTAAAATCACATTTTTTAGTACCCACAAATTCAAAGTGAAATTTTTAGTTCTCAAAACTAGATTCCGAGAGATTTTCAAGTAAACTAAATTATTTTTTTGTCCCTAACATAACATCTCATACCATCTTTTGGTCCCCGAAAAATGCCCTGAATTTGGTTTTGGGGACCAAAATTTTCACTTTGAATTTGTGGGGTAATAAAGAACCGTGATTTTGCTCTCGGAGATCAAAAGATGATAAAAAAATGCTATGTTGGAGATACAAAAATAATTTAGTCTTTCAAAATATCAAATTTTTCATAAATTTTAATTATCCTTAATGAGTATCAAATAATTTTAAAGTCAACTGTGAAAAGTAAAAAAGTGAACCTTGATACGGTACGAAGAGAGTATAAAATTTTAAGGGGAGGAAACTAAGAGGAAATGAGGTACTGTATATTTAAAAAAGATACGCACAATGTCGTCATTAAAATGTAAATTGAGAGAAAATAAAATAACATAAGGAGGGTTATTATGGTATTTTCGGAAGGGGTATTTTCGTCTGAAAGGGAGCAGAAATAACGGCACTCGGTCAACTGTCCTAACACTGTTAAAAAGAGTCTACAAAAACTCACTTGGCGCAATTTATAAGAGTCTCCCAAGTGCAGAATCTTTTCAGTTTCACACGCACAGCACCAAGAACACGCACCAAAAATGGCGGATTCCTCACGCGGCCCTGCCAGTTTCTGGACTCAGGCAAATGCTCTGCTGAGGAAGAACGTGACCTTTCAGGTGATTCATGCCTCTCCTTTTTTCCGTATTGTTTATTGGACTACTGATTTCGGATCGCGTTGAAATTTTGAGCTCCTTTGTTATTTTCCCCCAATTTTAAAACTTATTTAGATTGAAAATTCTGTCATGCTCTACGCATTTGTGAGGTTTTTGTGTATCTGTATGTATGCTTGATTACATTGATTTGTTACCGTTA
>JAUOBV010394549.1:0-10550 GCA_032360425.1 Rubia occidens | reverse complement strand
ACTAGTACCTTGCTCTCAAACCAGTCTTTATATTCCTTAGGCACCTAGACCAATTATTGTATTTTATGTCTACCCGCATCCTACCAACCTTTCCTACCCAACTGGACCACTTTGCACGTTCCTCCGACAAACATTTACCCAACTTGTCAAAAACCAAAAAAGTCAACTCCTTCCTACCCATTGTCCGTTCAATGTCCTACAATGAGTTTTAGCTACTACTATCTCTTCAGACCCCTCTTCCTCGTCACCCTCATTGGGCCTTGTCTCGGTATTTCCATCATGGGAATGTGCTAGTTCTTCTCTGGGACAAACTACCTACAAATAAATAAAAATTAAGTGAAAGGAGCATCCAGTGCAATTTTTAAAGATTAAAAAAATATTAATCTATTTTATAAAATTACCACTACAATCATCAAAATAATTTATACAATGAAATTGGATAATAAATAACCTCCAAAGTAAATATCATCATCATATAAAAATGAAAAACTAAATATTTTCTAAGATTAAAACCAATGAATGTAAAAGTAGGAAATATTTTCAACCACATTTATAGTCTAAAAGAAGTGAATTTACCTTCACATCATATGAAAGGCATTTCCACTTGATATAACCCCCCAACCATACCTTAAGAACAAAAAATCCCGACTCCCAAATCTCCCCACTAGGTTGGTAATTTACATAAATTAGAATTATAGAGGGGATGAACTAGGGTTTAATACTATATGATTTCCAAAATTGAAAATGGGTAGAGAATTGTTGTGGAATTGAAGAAGGGGGGGGGGCGAGGTGGAGGGGGAAGAGTTTTCGCACGTGAAATTGACACTAAAGGTGTTTTGAAAACGCCTTTAATGCCCTCTTCAAATATTATCCCGTTAGTTGTGTTCCAAATTTGGAACATGTCTAAGAATAGCTTTGGAGTTCAGAAGTTCAACCCGGACTTACAAATAATTCCAAAAACAATTCTGAGTTCGAAAGTTATGGGCGGTATATAAAAATCGACTTGAATCAGAAAAGCCCCAAACTCTAAACCATCACGAGCCAATTCAATTGAATTTTAATACCAAAATTTTAGGTTTCGATCTAAGATGTCTAGATTTCGTGGGGGTAATTCGATGGGAGCGGCTTCAACTAGGGGTCGTTAACCCTTTTTTGAGGTGAGTGCATCTATGAAGTTCTTCAATGGGTCCGTCGAACAGAGTTATGATGATTTACACCAATGAATTTTTTTTAATCCTAAGGTGATATGTAGCTTGGATGTTGAACAATTAAGTTAAGGGTATTTGTTGAATTACTTTAATAACTCCCAATTCGACAAATTACTAAAATTAGACGAGTCCGTACATTATGTATAAACCTATCTTAATACTTATGCCACATAGTCTGGTCAATAGTTAACACTTTCCCATTTATGTCACACATGGGTGCTCTTATTTTCTTCTATCGAAATCACCTCCATAATTAGAAAAGTGCATCAATGTCCCTGCCATTGTGCAGATCTGTTCCTTCCCGTAATATCATGTCCCGGGTGATCCACCTTGAATACTTTTCCTTAGGCCTATAGAGGCAAAGTGATAGGCACCTTAAGGTGACTCTAAGGTTGTAACAACATAGGTGGAATTACACCAACCCTGGTTGCTACTAAACTATCTTTATCCGTAACCTATGGGGCTCTAGTCCAGCTGAAACTAGCATACGGTCATCGAAACAGTGAATTGTGACCCACATGCATACACCTACACAGTCAATGGACTCTTGCTTCTCCTATTGCCCTATCAAAAATCCTATTGCCCTATCAATAGTGTATCAATCTTGTTGTATGCTTTCTCTTAAGAAAGGGTGTCCAATTTTTTAAATCCCAAAATTATAAGGCCAGGGTGTATGTTTTTGGGGTACTTATAATGGGTTAACTAACCTTTATGGATGGGAGGAAGTACTCTGACTTTCAGATTTGTAGTATAAAAAAGCATCTGAAAATGGGTTGCTTAGGAGAGAGGTTTAGAAGAGTAAAATTGGTTTGGTTAAAAATGGCAAATTTTTGGAGTAAAAGTTGTTATTGATTAATGCTCCAATGAAGGTGTTAATTCTCAGTGTACTACACTAACATTAAGAGCTTAGGGAGGAAGGATCCTACCAAAAATGGAACGAGTGTAAAATTTTAAATTTGCAAAAATTCTGCCCATTTGTAGAATGACACAAGGCATAGGAACGACCCGTGCCACATGAAGGCCTCGTGCTGGATCATGCTGCACAAGGCATGTGTATTACATGACCCGTGCCTCCCTAACACCTTCCATTTTCCAATACCTTTTCACCGAACTCCTATTTTCTTCTAACCACAAGCATAAGACTCAATCTTTGTACCCAAAAATCAACCACAGTTCCACAAAATATCCTTTGTCACACCAAAACAAACATGTAAAATCCTACTACAAAAACATCAAAACAAAATAAGGAAAAAATACCGTATATTTATTGTCATCCTCACAACTTATTCTCCATGCATTGTAATTAAAATGAACTTACCGTTGGGTCTTCGAAGTCGCCATCCGCGAATCCACCAACGATGACATCTTTGTGGGGAGGCATCCACAAAGTGTCACCCTTACCTCTATGCTCTTTGTCCACCATAGAGAGTGTGTGTCCATCCATAGCGAATGTTGAGTCTTTAGCCATTTCCTCGGGTATAGGAGGTGGTCGAGGAGATTTTAAGTCCTCGCACCTCTCCACCAACCGCTGCATGTTATTGACCATAAAATTGAGAATACAAATATAATCACTAAACTCATGCATGGTATAGGTGCTATCAATATTTTTTCGCAATCAAAGTTCAAAATATGATTGACCTCATCACTCTTGTCAATATCATCAAGGAAGTCATCAAATAATTCATCCTTATAAATCATGCAAGGATAATCATAATTAGAAAGTTCATCACATAAAATATGACATTGTACATAAGAGAGGAAATAGGTGAACCATACTTAGACTTGTAAATCTCAAATCCAAACTTATCAACATCATTCTCTAGGGTTAGTGTTCCCAAATGAAAATCTATTTTGGTCCTTGATGATTTTAAGAATGGCCTCCTCAATAATATTGGGGGTGCACCACTATCGTGCACTACATCAAAGACATAGAAGTAAGCCGCAAACACTATATTGCTTACCCTAACTATAACATCCTTCACTAAACCTCTAGGGCTAGCTTAGGAATGACCAACTACTTGGACAATAACCCTAATGTCCCTATGCTTACCTATGTTAAGGTTCTTATATAGGTAAAAGGGATCACATTAAAAGATGCACATAAGTCAATCATAGCATTTTAAAAAAATTATCACCTAAAGAAATAGGGATAGAAAACATTCCTGGGTCATCACACTTTTTAGGTACGTTCTTATGAGCTAAAGTGGCTACTCCCCCTATTTTCAATTAACCTACTTTCTTAGTTAGTTTGTTCCTTCTTTTAGTGCAATCGTTTAATTTTTTTAGCGTATGAGGCTACTTGCTCAATAACATCAAGAATGGGAATGGTAACCTTGACCTTCTAAAAAACTTTGTGAATTTGTGCTTCATTTGTTTCCACCTTTGGCCTTCCCCATAAAGCACCAGGAAACGGCGGCAAAGAGATTACCCTTGCCTTGGTGGTGGGGAGATCTTTTAAGGGATCGTCCTAAACAAATAACTCTTGTTCTTTGAGGTTAGTCTTGTTTCTTTCCACAAGTTTGTCATCCTCTAGTATGATCTCCTTCCTAGCCTTGCGTACCTCCTTCCCGCTTCTCAACTTCAAGGAACTTACATTGCGTGGATTCACCTCGGGTTGTGATGGTAACTTACCAGATTCCCTAGCCTCAAGACAACTCACCGATGTGGAAAGTTGATCAACTTACACTTCAGCTTCCTGGTAATTTAAAAAGCTTTAGTGCCGAGTTCCTCAATATCTCTCCTTGTCCGCTCCACAAACATATCACTCTTCTTTGCAAATGGGTCAATTTCAATTAGGATCTCCTCCTGGTCATATTTGTATAATGAAGCATTGGTTTTGGAAGACCCTTCTCCCTTTCGGTAGGGTTGAGATGGTCCACCTTGATTGTACAATTGGTTGTCCTTACACCACCTAAATTTTTAGTGATCGTGGTATCGGGGGTTGAAGGAATTTGCATAGGGTGTATTTTTCGTCTCCACCTTAATTCCCTCGAAACCCTTATTGTTGCCCTCAAGAAAATTACCTATTTCTACCATTGTAGTCCAAGGCCTTCACCTCCTCAAATTCATCAACCACTTGCAGACATGTATCAGTCGGGTGATAAAGATCACTTATGCCACACACCTTCACTTGTTGATCTCTCCCCTTTATGAATTCTTTCATCATCGAAGAAAAAACTTAGACTTGTTCCTCAAGCTTGGAAGAATGAGCGAGTTCCTCTAAGTTCTTGAAACAGGATCAGGTACCAAATTGTCTTGTACCATTGGCAATAATCTCGAATAGTGCCCTTGCATCTTTGGGGATTTTTTGATATAGAGCCATTACATGCCACATTCACCATGAGTATGTCTTCATCGAATAAGCCTTCAAGAAGTAGTACACTAAAATTCCCTCCTTGAATGGATGATATGGGTCAACACGCCAATAGCTGTTTGAACCTCTCCCAATACTCATAGAAGGACTCATTTGCTATTTGAGAAAAAAATGGAAAGCTATTTCCTCAGAAACGCAAACTTTGAAGCCAAAAATTATTTCTCAAGGAACCTCAGCTTTATGTCTATCCAAGAAGTAATGCAACCTAGTAGAAGATAATGAAACCAGTCTTTGGCTACATCCCGTAATAATAAAGGAAATAACCTAAGGTTTTAATCTTCTTCTGACACTCTCGGAGGTTTCATATCGGTACAGACCAAGTGAAACTTTGATAGATACTTATTCGAGTCTTCTCTGGCCATCCTATGAAAAGGTAGGCATTGGATCATGCAGCTCTTCAAGTCACAAGTCACATTCGGTGGCAAGGGAAAGAACACTATACATAGAGGTTGACTCTCCAAGACCGGAGCTATCAACTCATTAAGTGTCCCATTGTCTTCTGCCATCTCAACTGACTCCTCATTAACAATAGTCGGTCCTTGTGGAACCTATACCTAGCTCACCTCCTTCTTTGTCTTCGACCAACTGTGTTTTTCAGTAGATAGTGTAAAGTTCCTAGGTTCATGGTATTGGTATGTATCATAAGCCAGAAACTAGACAATATAAATCCAAAGACAAACACTAGCAAATAGATTAGAAGTAACTGGAATAGCTATAGAAAAAGGTGAACACTGAAACCCAACTAACACAACCAAAAACGCACAAACCAACGACATTAACTAATCTACCAACTAGAGATTCAAGCTAACAATTAAATCTTTAAACTAGCATCCCTGACAGTGGTACCAAAAATTTGACCAGCACTCTGGAGGGTTGCTAGGAAATTGAAACCTTTACACGGGAGAAAATAAACTAACCCGCTCCTGTACTCACTACTACACTGCCAAAGGGTAGATAGAGACAAGTCAGAAGTCATCCAAAGAGATGCGAAGAATTTTAGAGTTAACTATGCCAAGCCCACTATGAAAGATTCTCCCTAGGTCTACAGAGGCCAAGGGATTAGCACCTCATAGTGAATCTAGGGTTACGACAACAAAGTTTGAATTACGCCAACCCTAGTTGCTACTAAATATTTTGTCCTCGCTTATTGGGATACCCTTGTCCAATTCATACTAGCGCACAGTCATAGGAGCGGTGCTCGAGTCCCACATGCATTCACCCACATGAGCGCAGACTCTCACTTCCTCTATTACAAGAAATAAAACCCCAAGGGGATAATAATAGTGTGCCATATATGAAAAATAGACTAAAGTGTATGCCAACAAAGGATAGCAATCATGCATGTAACAAGAATGTAAGGAACAAGTCATGCTTAATATTCATAAGCATTAAAAGATAGGAGGATCTTTGAATATCAGAAAGTAGCTACCAAAAAATGAATAAAATTTTAAATCCCCAAGATACATCAATAAATCCTTAAGCATTGAACCCAATATTTCCATTGGATTTGATGCCATTAGGAAAAACTAGGAAGATTAAACTAGAGAGAAGGGTTATTCCCCTTCTCTCTCTACATATTCTTAAGAAAACTAAGAAAATAGAAAATAAACTATCCAAACTTAAAACCTAGTAGAAATAGGTCCCCCTTAAATAGTAGACCGGAATCGGTCTTTACAAAGGCCCAAAAAGGGAAAGAAAATCATAGCTGGCCGGCAACACGGGCCGTGCAATAGTACACGACCCATGCAATAGTGCACAGGCTACTGGCATGATGTGTCTTCTTGGTCTTCTAAGTGCATGGTTGTGTGTTTCTCTGTGGCCACTCACTAGGAACATCTTCTGAGCATTTGAATTGCATGAGCCTTATGATTCCTAGCGGGCTGTCGAATGGATGCCTGTTTTCCTCTCTTGAGAGGAATGAGCCGCGCAATATCTTGCAGGCCACTAGATAGGAGTGGAATTATTAGAAAATGATGGTTCAGCTATGCAAAATGTTGCGGGACGTAGGTTGGTCTTAGAATCTTGAACTTCGAGGTACGCAGGCCGTGCAATATGGCACAACATGTGCTCGTACGTAGCCGCACAAACCCTTTAAATGTCACGGGCCGTGCAATTCAATGCTTTCTATACCATGGCTCCGACGCCATCCAGTTGACTGGAATGGCCCATGCAATACAACACGGTCCGTGCAATACAACACGATCATGCTAGTCTTAATCTTTTTTGAGCTTTGACTCCTTTCTCTTCTTAGTGCGATTCCCTCTACTATCGTGTTTTGACTCATGGCCTTCTATGTACTACCATTCTTGGGAATAAACTTCTATTATCTGCTACCATCCTCGTGAATGGAATTCTACAATCTACACTGAAGTGCTTATGAGCGATCTACAAATAAGCTTACAAAAAAATCCAGATGCTCGTAAGGACAAAACACCCATTAGGTCCAAATAAGTCTACAAAACTAAGGATTTAGACAAGTAAAAAGGCTATCTAAACCCCCTGTGATGTAAAACCAACTAAACGTAGCAATTAACCATCCAAAACATACTACCAAGTGTGCTAAATGCATTGGTTAGCACTTATTTTGAAATGAAGATCAACAATCATAGTTTGAGTTGTTTTGCTAGCTGCAATGATCATCATGTGGGAATTTGGGTGAACATATGTGGTAAGGTATGTGGTAAAAAGAGGAGTGACAAAAAGGTAGAAAAGAAAACAGAAGATGTAGTGTCATTGTAAGTAACTAATTTTGTTTTTTAGTTTAAATGCGTCCAACTTGCATGGTCAAAGATTAGATTTAAATATTACTTCTATTTTGGTTTAAGGAGTAACACAAAGTAGGATGAACTCATAATCCAAACACTGATCAATTCAAATAGCATTCATAGAAAATATCACATTCTTTTACAAACCATCAAAACTAGCAAATAATAAGTCAACACAAGCTAATGTTTAAAAATAAAGTCAAGAAATAACAATCATACTACAACCATCAATACTTCAAAATGGATAAATATTAGGTGAACAAATCAACCTATATGGTAGGTGCGACTCCAAGTTATCTTCAAGATCACCTGTCGATGTGCACTGGTCTAGAACAGAATGGTGGATGGAACCGAGATGGCGTTCCTACTCTTGTTGTCTTTCTCAATCTTCAAAATGTTCACTTTCATGGCAGAAAACTCTTTGCGAACCCACTTATACCAATATCTAATGCCTTTAAAGTAGGTTTTCTCCAAACTTATAACTGTTAAACAAATAAACATAGTTATATATAATAATATTATTTAATTATTAAAAATTTCAATGAAAAACAAGAAATCAATTACCTTCATCAACTCTAGGCCTCTTGTTCGACTTCTTATCTCCTTGTGTCTTATGTCACCATTTATGATCAACCAACACCCACCTCTTATGTTTGAAGTAGGTTCTGTCAAAGTACTTTGCACTTTCTCCTCACTGGTAATTTCGACCCCCACAATTTTCTTCAATATTTGGTGATAAAATTCCCTTACAAGGCTCCTCACTCTCCGAATCGATGTGGAATCTCAAACCATGTGCTTAAATATTTCCACCTCGGGGTTTATTTTCCTATCCTCCCTTATGAAATAAAACAACATCAAGGTGGTATAAGCAGGCTCGGTGATGTATCTGGAGGTCAAAATCAAGCATCTAGCAATCATTTCATAGATAATGCATTGATTTATTGGTAAATAATTTTGTTAAAATGTCCCCGGCTTACCCAAATCTGCCGCATCACGTTGAAAGTACCTAACATTACATTGGATAGGGTCAACATATGGGTAATGAACGAGTAGTTTCCATTTTCCCCTATGGTAAAGATCATATAAAGGACCCTTGAGGTATTCCATATATACGCTTTTGGGGTTCTTGTATGGGAAATCTGAAGCTTCATTCAAAATGCATTTGTTTAGGGAAATATTAATTACCCCCACACTGGGGGAGCAATCAACATTCACATTATCTTGTAGATTTCTAGAGAATTGACAAAACAAATCAAAATACAATGATTTATGCACGAGAACAAAGTTTCCACATATTGGTCTTTAAATATGTCTAAAGGATCAGCTAATCCAATTCTCATGTATTTATTGAAATGAACAACATAGAAATCAAGTAAATTTCCCTTCTCAAGTAATTGATTGTACCCATTTTGTGTAAATAATGACACAAATTCAACGTGGTCATACGTGGGATTGTTGTTGGTGGATTGAGAACGAGGGATGTGACTTGAACCACATATTGCCATTGTTAATCTTTCCCCTTTATGCTTACTTTGATGTATTGTTGGAGTCGATCTCCTTCCTGAGGTTAAAATTGCTCTTTAGGGTTTGTGGAATAGTTAGGAAGGAGAATAGATGATTGAGAATTTAGGGATTTTTTTTCCATATGCAGAGTATGTTTCGAGTCCGTAACATGTTCCACCCTTGTTATTTGAACAACCGATTTCATGTTTCCGAGTTAGTAAATGGTGATTCGGCTCTTCATAAACTTTGGTCAAGGAGATTTCGAGTTCATAAACAAATAATTTCAAAATAAATGTACGTGTTGTTTCAACCTGAGAGGGACCAAATTTGTCACCCAAGCTTGAAACTGCCATTTACGAGTTCGTAAGGTGAATTGCCCCAATTGAATATTATGGGATGAATTGATTATGAGTTCAGAAATGAAATCTTGATTTTTTTAAAGAGCCGACCGACTTCTGAGCTCGGAAATTTTTTGGATGGCATGGTAAATTTTGCAATCATATGATTTAAATTGAGTGGTTTTTATGGAATATTAAATCATAATAATTCTTTACATGAGAATTGAAAAACAAATACACAATTAACAAGAAATTTTGATAATTTAATGAAAGGACCAACTTATTGGCCATAATTCATGCATAGAATCATGTCATCCAAATCTTAAAAAAATAAAACATTTGTAGCTGGATGTTTCGATATATCTTAAAACTAGTCATGCCAGAAGATTTCATAGAGAAACTAATTTTAAAAGTTTGGTTGCTTAGACATCCTCAAACAAGTGTTCAATCTCGAAGTCATAGTCATTCTCTTGTTTCCACCATGAACTGCCCTCGGCTCGGCCTCCTCATCGTTATCTATCAAAACTAGATTAAATTTTTGTGGCTCTTCATCCTCGATGAATAATTGTTGCTGGGCATCCACTCTTGCCAAAAATTTTGAGGTGTCTTCCACGTCTCCCCAAATGCAGTTCACGTACCAGCCGATGGTAGTCTTTTAGCAGCTCTGAGAAACTACTCAACAAAATTGAACTCAACATAAACAATTAGCAGTAAGTACGAGAAGTGTATAAAAATTTCTCTAAGATATTGAACATTGTTAAATACTTACTAGATCCCGATCCCTCATCTCGAATAAGTTTCATATCCCTTGCCAATTTGGCATTCTTTGCTACCTGTCACGGAATAACCAGCTACTCATATTTACTTCCATCGCCAAGCCTCAACTGCTTATACTGAAACCATACCAAATCATAAAAATCCAAGTGGAGTGGGAGGTCTCTAGGTTCGACGCTGGTCTTCAACAACATAACGGTGATCAAGCCACCGTAAGGGAGATCCTTTCCTTTTGTATGCGAGGCCTTGAGCATACTTATAATGATGGCGTACCTGTGATTTATCTTCACAACCTCCATCACATAGTAGAATAGCATAAGATTCCCAATTGTTGGCTCACGTGTGTATACACCCATGGGCAAAACATTGAAAAATACCCAATGAACCGTACTTTGAGGGGTTGCTAGTAAATCAACCTTTTCACAGAAGAGATTAACTAAACCGCAGAGTACTTGTGAAAATTAAAGATAGATATATTTTCTCCTATTATTACTACTAAAATACCAAGGGGTAGATAGTGACAAGTCCAAGGTCGTCCACACAGGGCAAACTATGCAAAGCCATAATCGGTTCATCAATCCGGTCACGT
>JAUOBV010394443.1:0-10551 GCA_032360425.1 Rubia occidens | reverse complement strand
TGGAGAGTTAGGCTGTTGGAGCGCGATTAGGATGTTATATAGATATGCAATTTTAATTGGGAGGTTGCATGGTGGTAATCTGTCATGCACCATGTGTCTAAAGTTTGTCTACTATTTTTTCTGAATTCTATACACCTGACATGAATTGTTCCCAAAATCAGGAGATGTATCACTAAAGGAAAAATGACCTTTTACTTCGACCTTTATGCCTCGGTTGCTTGATTTTAGACAAATCACCAAGGCAAAAATTTCCTTTGCTTAGATTTTTTTTCAAAACGAAGTAAAGGTACTTTTTACTTTGGTTAAGAAAATTGAGGTTAAAGGAATTTTTTTTCTTCTGATGAGTTGTCCGAGGTAAAACTTCTACAAAATGAAGTAACGTAGTCACCGAAGTGTATGCAACGTCACAATATCTATCAATAAGAACAACGATTCAGCCAATGTTCGAGCGACTTCAGGTCATTATTGAAAAATCTATTTCAAAAAACATCATTGGGTTCAAAAAAAAGTTGATCTCTTGTTTGACAATGATTGAATATTTTTCAAGTCAGCTGTGAGTCCAAAAAATTATTTTGTATTTTACAACAATTTAAGTATACTATTTTCAATTTTTAAGTAAAAAAGGATAAGTAATACGTAAAATTAATCCAAAATTAGTGTATTTTTAGTTACACCAACAACATGAAAAAATTAAATAACAATATTGTTGTTATTATTCAATTCCTAGACCAAAAGCATAAGATAATAAAACATCCAGCGATGCCTCTAAGTTTTATTCACATACTTGACCTTGAACACGATGCAGGTGATGCAAGACTCAAGCAGCTCAAATAAAACCACATCCCTATGATATGGAACATTGTCAGTAAAAAACTTTTCAAAACCCATTGTGGAAAAATTCTTCATCTTTTTGTTCACCGAGTAGGAGTGCCGCTCATAAAACACCTTTTATCGTCCAAGTTGGTTTGCAACGGAAGGAGGCCGGACCTAAGATGAGTAAAGGTCAAACCTTTGGCCATCTTTGTCGGTTTACAAATGAAGTCGAGCCACAGTTGACCTAACATGAATAAATGTCAAACATTTTTCCATCTATGTTGGTAAAACAACAGAATTCAAGAAAGGGTGACCTAAGGAAACCGACCTAAAATTTATAATGAAACCACAAGTGAATTTTTATTATAATGAATTGTCACTTCCTGGTTCTTCCCTCTCTTCATCTCTAATTTCCTTTGGATATAGCTAGCGGTGTGCTTTACACTGCCACCTATCCCTCACTCTCAGGGTTAAGAAAGCTAACAACACAGATTAAATTAAACTTGAGAGTATTATGTCTCACTGGGACCTGCTGTGAATACCCACTCTAAAGCGCATCATGTACAACCCATAGCATCAGTATTTCACGATTTCTATCTTAGGGACTCAACCTACCTAGTTTGCCACAAACATGTAACATGACTGTCGGAATTTAGAACTAAGTTGATTTCTATATACCTCTTGAGCAATAGGGAGAGGTGGTTCAAACAATTATCAAATGAATCTCCATTAATTGTGAAATCATCCATGAGAACTTCTACAAATTGCTTAACATATTCCGATAAAATACTCACCATGCACATGTATTATTAAATTGGCATTTGTGAACTAATTGGGAAAAGAAAAACTTTCCATGTTTGAACATACGAAAAGGTGAAGCCCAAAAGGAGTTAATCATTTGAAGTTATTGTGTGCATATTGAGTTATGGAAGATTAAAGATTCTGCAATATATTATTTAAGGCATATAGTTGAAGCATATTGGATTTATGAAAATTCCTATTCTTAAGAAATTGGATTTATGGAATATTCTGAGATATGTTGAGATAAGGAAAATCCATAATTCTAGGAATTGAGATATGCTTCAGAAGATGATATGGAATTGGAATAACGATTTTAACAGCAAAATTTTGCATAAAGATTTTCTATCTTTTCGAGAGTACTGCGAGAGCCAAAAATACATATGCTCTAACATAATGTAACCTTTTGATCAAGTTCAGAATCACATGCCTTAATTCTTAGGGAGGAGAAGATCTAGCGTCGACGAGTTTCGAGGTGAGAGAGAGTCTGATCAAGGCGGATCATTATCAAGGGGAGCTTGCAGAATTCACCCGTTATAATTAGATAGGATAGGTATAATTTTATGGTGTACTTTTTACTGTATCTTTTTATTTGTGGATTCATTCTGAAAAAGGCTAAGCCCCACAAATGTAGGTGATCTTCACTGAGCTATGTAACCAAGTCTCATGTGTTTATCCTTTACTTTATTGCATGCTTGGTTAGATATGTTATATTGGAACACAGTAGTTATTATTGAATTAATAAGGTAAAACCAAATTTCAATTGGTATCAGAGCTATGCCACTTATTCTTACCTTGGTTGTGTCAAGGGAAAGTGTGATCTGATTTCACCAATGGCGACCAAAGAAGGAGCTTATGTGTATCGGCTACCACTGCAGGAAGGAAAAAACTATAACTACTAAAAAACATGAATAAGAGTTTTTATAAACTCACTAGATGAGTTGTCCCGGCATTATGTTGAAACAGAATGGAATCCACCAACTAAGGAAGCATAATCTAGATCAAAAGAAAGAGAGTCGAGCTTGAGGAAACTTAAATTTAAACCATGGTCATTATGGACTTCTGATGAACTGAAGGCTTCATTGGCAAATTTGAAAACATTGAATGTTATCTTTACAGTTGTGGATGAAAATTAGTTTAAGCTCATCTCTACATGTCATCAAGTAAATAAACCATGGGATATTTTGTAGACAGTGCAGAAGGAAAGATTCGTGTATATTAATCCAAACTATAAATGTTGGCTACAAATTTTGAAGAACTGAAGATGGAGGATGATGATACTATTGTTGTGTTTAATGGAAAACTGAGAGATGTCACCAATATGGTATATCAAATTGAAAATATTTTTAAGGAGTCGAAACTGGTGAAAAAGACTCTCAGATCACTTCCTCAAAGATTTTCTATGAAAGTTGCGGCAATAGAAGAAGCAAGAGACGTGACCACCATGACTTTATATGAACTAATGGGATCCCTGCAAACCTATGAAATGATGATGGAATAGCCCACAAAGAATGCTCAAAAGGAGCTGGCATTCAAAACTTTGTCATCAAGGATCATTCATGAAGTCGATAGTTATGATAGTATTGAAGAACTTGTATTTATCACTAAGAATTTCTCAAGAATGCTGGGGGGAAAATGGTGAGTAAAAAGGAACAAGAGAGGTTTAGCGGTTATAGACCTCGGGCACAAGACCTTAGCAATGATCGTGGAACACGAATGAAACAGACCAATCAACAATTCTCAAGAAATCAGAGTGGTGAAATAATGAAGCCAAGAGAATTCAATGTAGATAATGTGAAGGATATGGAAACATTCAGAATGAATGTGCTAATACTCGAAAGAAGCAAAGAAAATCACATGAAGCTTCATGGAGTGAAGTTGAAGACGAAGGGAAAGATGAAGAGGAACTTACTAGCAATTATGTAGCATTTTGAGCAAAAGTTCATGATGTATCAGATACTGATGATGCATTTTCCAACTTGTCAAAGAAAGACAAGGTTGTATGTTCAAATACAGAAAATTCAGGTTTTGACTACTCCTCTAGTGATGACGAAGGTCGGGCTATGAGTGATAAAGAAATCTACACTACATATGGAAACATATATGAGATGGTGATGAAAGTTTGTTGCCACAAATAAAGCATTGAAAATTGAGAAAAATCAACTGGCGGAAAAGGAGAAGAAGTTGCTAGTTCTAGTTATGAAACTCAGAAGAGAGATTGAAGAATTGAAGCTGAATTTAAGTTCAACAACTAAGAGAGCTAAGATGGCTGAGACAGTAATTACCGAGTTGAACACTAGTAAAGAGAAACTAGATGATATAATGACTATGAGGAAGAACTTGGGATATAAAAAAGAATTGGTTATGACAAGCCATCGAGCCGCATTGTGAATTTTAGGTTAGAGGTTCAAGACATGAAGAGAAAATTTATCAAGACATGACAACGCAAACCTCTTATGTGTAGCTACTTCATGCATCAAGTCCATGTTGAGGGTCAATGCTTTAAATTACTCAGAGACATCATGAATGAATGACAATTTTCTTCATGTTCCAACATATACAATGTCCAACGATCAAGGATGGTCGGAAAGGTATGAGTTCTTAAATGCACTAATACTTGTCTTGTCACTCATATTCTCTTATTGGACACTCTAAAGACTCGTGGTACTTTGATAGTTGGTACTCTCTACATTTGACTGGAACTCAGGAATTTTGACAAAAAACAAACCATATGATGGTGAATTTGTTACTTTTGGCGATGGAAAAAAGAGTCTAGTAGTTGGAAAGAGAGAATTGCAGATCGAGGGGTATTTATAAGTTTCTTCTTGTTGAAGATCTGAAGGCAAGCCTGTTGAGTATTAGTCGATTGTCTGATGACAATATGACTGTGGAGTTTCATAAAGGCAAATGCATAGTGAAACATGGTGAAGATAAAGTACTCTCTGGTATTCGATCTCCGGACAACTGCTACCTGCTAGAATAAGAAGTGAAACGCCTGAGTTCAAAATAAGATGAAGAAACCTTGTGACACAGTAAACTTAGACATATCAACTACAAAACCCTAGTAAAAATTTCTAACTTTAAGTTCGTACGAGGTATGCCTGCACTCACTAGCAAAGGGGGAATTGTGTGCAGACCATGCCAACAAGGTAAACAGATTTGATCACCTCACTCATAAGTCCAATTTATCACCACCTCAAGGAATCTTGAGGTACTTAATATGAATTTAATGGGTCCAGTCAATACATCTAGTTTGAGTGGCAAGAAGTATATTTTTGTGTGTGTTGACAATTTTCCCAGATACACTTGGGTGACATTTCTTAAAGAATAATTGAATACCGTAGATGTCTTCAAAATCTCGGTGATTAAATTACAGACGAAGAAAGGGATTCCAGTTGGAAAGATTGTCAGAATTCATAGTCATCATGGAAGAGAATTTGAAAATTCCCAATTTACTAATTTCTCGGATGAACTTGTCATTCAACATGAATTCTCTACACCAATCACTCCTTAATAGAATGGCATTGTTGAAAGGAAGAACAAGACTCTATAGGATATGGCTCGATTCATGCTAGCTGAAAAAGGAATTCACAAGAAATGGTGGGCATAAACCATCAATACAGCTTGCTACACTATAAATCGAGTTTATCTTTGACCATTCATAAGCAAAAATTCATAAGAAATCTGGAAGGGAACGAAGCCAAATGTCTCATATTTGCATGCTTTCGGAAGCAAGCGCTACATTCATAGAGATAGACATCAACTAGCAAAGCATTACAGCCGCAGTGGTGTTGGGATTTTTATTTTATATTTTATGAATAGTCATTCTTATCGTACAAATGCTCTTATGGAATCCATAAATGTCATTGTAGATGATTTTGATGATAAACAAGTATCCATTAAAAGAGAAGATGAACCAGATTTAGACTATGTTCCAACACAGAATAGTCCACCTAACCAATCAGACTTTGTTGGAACATCCGAACAGTCAGACGTTCATGCTCAACTTGAAGAAGTCAAATATGTTAGCACATTATTTCCTACTGCAACATCGCATGTTCCAACACATGTGCAGCCTGAACCTAGCAACAGGAGAACCCGTAAAATCCCTCGGGTAAACTACAAAGAACTTGCAGGATTGCAATGTTTCATCTCTCACATTGAACCTAAAAATTACAAGGAAGTTCAACTTGATGAATATTGGATTGCGGAAATGCAAGAGGAACTTGGGCAATTGGAACGAAATGATGTATGGTATCTAGCTCCCCTTCTTAAATGTGTAAACGGTATTGGCACCAAGTAGATCTTCAAGAACAAATCTAATGCTGATGGCCAAATTACTCGGGATAAAGCAAGGTTGGTTTCTCGCTCAACGGTACACTCAGGATGAAGCAGTTGATTGTGATGAAACGTTCGCACCAGTTGCCTAGTTAGAATCTATTTGAATTTTACTTGCTATTGCATGTACTATGAATTTTATGCTATACCAGATGGATGTAAAATAGTTCTTTTCTAAATGACGTGGTTAATGAAGAAGTGTGCGTGGAATAACCGAAAGGATTTGAGGATCCTCACTATCCATATCATGTGTATAGACTCAAGAAGGCACTATATGGACTTAAACAGGCATCTAGGGTATGGTATGAGCGATTCACTAACTTTCTCATTCAGAAAGATTATTATCGAGGGGAGTAGATCGCACCTTGTTTGTGCTTAACAAATTATATTAAAAAAATTGATTGCCTAAATTTATGTTAATGATATTGTTCTTGGCTCTGCTTCACCATCTATGGTACATGATTTTTTTAAACTTTGATGCAGGCTAAATTTGAGATGAGTATGGTTGGACAACTCACCTATCTTCTAGGCTTATGGTGAAACAAGAAAAGAATGACCTATTCATAAATCAAAGTAAGTATGCCTTGAATTTGGTGAAAAGGTTTGGACTGAGTAATTCTCAAGCTGTATGAACACCAATGCGGGTTACCGATAAATTGGTGAAGGGTAAAAACGGAGTTTGATTTGATCACAAATTGTATAGAAGTATAATTGAGAGTCTTTTGTATCGTACAGCTAGTCGGCCAGATATATGTATCAGCGTTTGAGTATGTGCATGATTTCAAGTTGATCATAAGGAACTCACCTGAGTGCAGACAAAAGGATAATCCATTATGTTAGAGGGACTTCTGAATATGAAATATGATATTCTATGAATCAAGACTCTCACATGGTTGGTTTTAGTGATTCTGATTGAGCAGGCAATGCAGATGATCGTAAAATTACCAATGGTGGATGTTTCTTTATTGGTACGAATTTCGTATCTTGGTATAGTAAGAAACAAAATTTGATCTTTTTGTCAACTGTTGAAGATGAGTATCTTCCTTCTAGAAGTTGTTGTGCAAAATTATTATTATTGAAATAGATGTTGAATGATTATGGAATTCAAGACTGGCCTCTAAAGGTGTTATGTGACAGCAAGATTGCAATTGATATATCAAAAATCATGTTAAGCATTCTCAAATGAAGCACGTTGATATAAGACACCATTTTATTCGAGATTTGGTTGAAAGAAGAAAGTGGTGGTTTTCTATGTTCCAACATCTGAGCAGTATGCAGATATTTTTACAAAACCCTTGGACACTGCAACTTTTGAGCTTCTCAGACAACACTTAAGTGTATGTCAGATATGGGGTATTTTTATTAGCTTTTATTCAGTTTTCAGTATTTTTATTTGTGTATATAAATTCATAAAAACATAAATAAAATTAGAAAGAAGAAAATCAAAGAAAAAAGAAAGAAAGTAAGGAGCTATGTTGGAAGTACAAAGAGTTGTGACCTGAAGTAGTGATAAATGGTTGAAAATGGGATGATGACTCTCTTGTAAAGGAAAAAAGTGAGGGTGCAATTAATGAGGTAAGAAGATTATAATTTACCTTATGTTCAAATTTTTCCATCTTTCCACCTTTCCTCTATTTTTGGCTACCACATTCCTCGCACCTTAGCATTTTTTTTAATTTTGAAAGTCATTTTGGAGAGATTATAGCCAAATAATTTGGGATTTTGTGCTCAATGCTTCATTGAGAATTTGAGTTGTGTTCAAATTCTACACCACCAAAAATCCTTCTTGCCAAAATCACTCAAGCTCGAAAAAGCTTCAATGGCCAAAAAGAAGAAGTCAAGAGAGCTCTGGCAATGCAATGGTCATTTTCAATAGCAAAGGAAAGAAACCTCACTCTCCTATCAAGACTGTGTCCTCTTACCAAAAGGTAACCGGTCCCGATGCTCCACTCATTAGTATTCAGGGTATGAAGTTTGATTGCTTGGATGAATATTTGAATGGGTAAAAGATAATAAGATAACCATAGATTTATCTTGGTTGAGGGACTTGAAAGGGAAGGTTTGGGATGTAGATATTCAGGAACTAATAACCGAAGACATATGAGACATTAATGAAATAAAATAGTATAATCCTAGGTTGTTGAGAGGGTCTTATGCTATGCATAATGGTAAAGATAAGTTCACTGTATATTCCTATGCACCTGGTCCTAGCAGAGTAAATATTGAGGAGATAGAAAGTTTTGAAGCTGAGGATAGAATATGGTCAAATCCACAGACAATATGCAATTAGTCCTCTATGATTTTATAGCAGCCAAGAGGAATGAGTAGCTTAGGGCATTGAGACCTCATGTAATTGTCCTTTCAGACAGTGAGGAAGATGAAGAAGTTGGGTATGTTCCAACATATGAAACAGTATGAGAAACTGTTGAGGCAATGAATGTTGTCGAACCTGAACTAGAGCTTATGGATACAGATATTGGTGGTCAAATTGATGAGTTTTTTTTAATGATGATGGAGGTCATGGCTATGCTGATGTGAAAGATTCAGAGGTAGGAGAAGCAGGAGGAGATGAAAAAATGTTTGAGCAGTCTGAGCATGTTGGAACATAGGATGCAGCATAGATCGAGAAGGTTGAGCATGTTAGAACACAGAAGATTGCAGCAGAGACTGAACAGATAAAGGATGTTCCTGATCTGGCCTACTCAAGTGATGAAGTCTTAGATGAATTTATCCAAACCATTGTAAAAATGGACAAGAGGAAGGAAGCTACAACTGAGTCATCACAACCAGCAAAGAAAAGGAAGAGATATCTATCCAAACCCAAGAAGAAGAAAGTTCTTCCTACACCTCCTGTAAGGGATGCTATCTTTAACATATTTTATAATAATGACTGTGAGAAGATGTGGGAAGTATTCTCACAAAGGAAGATCATTCCTGAGATATCAGTGGATTTAGAGGCACACATACAGAGTGGTTTTTCAGATTTTGTGGAGTTGATAAGGCTAAAGACATTAGACGCTTTGTATGATGGGTATAACAAGTAGCTGGTCTGTGAAGTGTATTGCAATATGATGGCTGGAAATTTGGAGGATGTCTCTCTTTGGATAAATAGGTTGTATGTGATAAGAAAGGTTATCATTTTTTTTCTTCCAAGAAGATTAACTGATTGCTTGGGCTAAGAACCCCAGATTTTGATGGAGTATTTTCTGAGGAGCTGGGGGTTACAAAATGACCAGATTCTGGCGGAGATTTTTTGTGGTTATAAAACTGAGAGGCCAATTACTGATTATTCCCAAGCATCATGTTTATCCTCCAGATTTTTTGGTGTCTATCAAATAGTAGTCAACTATTGGATACCCTCAACAAATACCACTGCTCTCACCAAAGGAATGGCTAAACTATTGTACTGTGTTGGAACACAGAAGCCCGTCAACTTGGGGTTGTTTATACAGTAAAGCATAGTGAGGTAAGCGATATCTCCAAAGGCGAAGCATGCTTTGGTATACCTAGGATTTTTTTGCCTTAGTCAAGAGCGAAAAGGTGAAGGATTACCTTGAAGATGAGATTGTAAAGAATTAATCTCTTAATCCGAACAAGAAGACATTTAGAATGCACCAGGTAAAAAACCTTCATTGGAGCCCTCAGACCTCAAATTTGGAAGTAGATGATAAGAAGGCAAGGATTGCTGCAATGGATGCTAAATTGGGAGATTTAACCATTCAGATTACTGCCTTAGAAGTTGAGAAAGCTAGGATTGAGGGAGAGAAGACTCAGCTGGAAGCACAGATTGCCATTCCTGAACATAATTAAAGTTTTTGTACTACTATATTCCGACATAGATCAGTTGTTGATTTTAGGTGGGGCATATTTTGTTGCTATTTTATTTTTGCTCTTTGTGTTTTCATTTGTTGTTACCTTTGGCATATTCATGTCCCGAGAGGGTATAATCATTTTTGAAGGATTTTGGATAATATTTTGTGCTAATGTAATCTGAATTATTGGTTCTGCATTTGTGGTTTTCTTAGGGTATTATTTATAGTTCAGATTCATCGAATAGTATGTGTTCCATAATAATGGGATTTCTGGAAGACTTATGTTGTGAAGTTGGAAGTTTTTCTTGGTGCTCTTAATTTCAAAATGGTTGGATCCACACAATGTCAAAGGGGAAGATTGTAAAGTCGTGAGGATTGCATTTATTATTTAGTTGTCATTTGTGAACTAATTTGGAAAAGAAAAACTTTCCACGTTGGAACATGCGGAAAGCTGAAGCCTAAAAGGATTTTACCAATTAAAGAATATTGTGAGGATATTGATTTATAGAAGATTAGAGATTTCGAAATATTGATTTAGGTGTGTAATTGAAGCATATTGGATTTATGAAAAATAATTATGATTTAGGAATTTGGTTTATGTAATAGTATGGAATATATTGAGATAAGAAAAATTCCTTTATTCAAGGGGATTGAGATATAAACTCATATGATTTCATATATGGATTGAAACCTGCACGTTTACCCATTTTTTACCCATGAATTGAATAATTTTTCACCCACGGGCTGAGCGGGTTTCAACCCGACCTATTTGTGACCTAGTCATTTTTTT
>JAUOBV010394333.1:0-10552 GCA_032360425.1 Rubia occidens | reverse complement strand
CAACCACGTATGTGATGGAAAAACACTCGTACTTAAGAAATATGAAGCAAGGAAATCTCATTGTTGATGAATATTGCCAATATCTCGAACTAACCATGAGATGGATAGGTATGCGAGATGATGATACATTTGTGAAACACCTAATTATCGAAGAACTTTGAGAGAATCTCAAAATACCGAATAACCTTCATCATAATGTATAAATAAGTGACTTAATGGTGAATGTAAGGTTGATTGAATGTACCATAAGGCCAAAAAAAAACCCCATCTTACAACTTTAACTATCAAAGGACTAGGTTTGACTCAGGATCTTTTAACCTAGGCTGAGTATGAGGAAAAATTATGGGAACCTTTGGTGCTACCCAGACGTATTCAAATATGACTTTTTGTCCTAATTCTCAGAGAATGGATGCCATAAATAAAACACAATCCACCCGAAATCCAAGTCCACATTAAAGAATTAGGAGTATATGAAAAAGATAAATTGCAACTTGTTAAAGATTTAAGGTTGGGCTTCATTTGTATTATGTTTCGACTACATAATTGATGGAAAACACTCCTACTTAAGAAATATAAAAGCAAGGAAATTGCACCACAAATAAATATTACCAATAACTCTAACTAAAGATGAGAAGAGTAAGTATGCGATATGATGATCCATTTGTGTAGCACCTATATATCGAAGGACTAAGAGAGAATATGTAAGGTTGGTTAAAGTACCTTAGGTCCGAAAAAGACCCCATCATACAGCTTTAACAATAAAAGGATTGGCGAGTATGAGGGAAAGTTATGGAAAGCTTTCGTTCTACCCAAAAGTATCTAAATTTGACTTTTATTACTAATGTAGAGAGAATGGTTGCCATAAATAAACCACAATCCAATCAAAATCTAAGTCTACATTAAAGAATCAAGAGTATACGATGGAAGAGACCGATTGCTACTTGGGAAAGATTAAAGACTGGGCTTCATTTGTATAATGTTCCAACCATTTCCTTGATGGAAAAAAAATATGTACTTAATAAATACGAAAAAAAAATTGCACTGTGAATGAATATTGCCAATACCTCGAACTAACCATGACAACAGTAAGTATGCAGGATGATAATGCATTTGTGAAGCACCTATTTATCGAAGGATTAAGAGAGGATCTAAAAATACCAATTAACCTTCAACATAATGTATAAATAAGTGACTTAATGATGAAATTAAGGTTGGTTGAAAGTAGCTTAAAGCCGAAAAAGATGCCAACTAACATTTTAATAATCAAAGGACTAGGTTTGATTCGGGATCTTTTAACTTCAGCCGAGTATGAGGAAAAGCGATGGAAAGCTTTGGTGCTACCAATATGTATTCAAATATGACTTTAATCCTAATTAATATTGAATGTATGCCATAAATAAATCAGAATCCACCCAATATCCAAGTCCACCTTAAAGAAACCGGAGAATATGAAAGAGATAGATTGCTAGTTTGGAAAGATTGAAGATCGGGCTTCATTTATATCATCTTCTAACCTTGTACTTGAAGGAAAAAAATTTGTACTTAAGAAATATAAAAGCAAGGAGATTGCACTGTGGAAGAATATTTCCAATATCTCAAACTAACCATGACAAAGGTAAGTTTACGAGATGATACTGCATTTGTGTAGCACCTAATTATCGAAGTAGTGAGAGAGAATCTCAAAATACTGATTATCCTTAAAAATAATGTATCAGTAAGTGACATAATGATGAAACTATGGTTGTTTGAAAGTACCTTAAGGCCAAAAAAAAACCCCATCTTACAGCTTTAACCATCAAAGGTTTGGATTTGACTCGGCCGTGTATGAGGGAAAGTGATGGGAAGCTTTCCTTCTAACCAGATGTATTCAAATATGAATTTAGTCCTAATGAACACAAAATGGCTGCCGTAAATAAACCACAATCCACCCGAAATCCAATTCTAGCTTAAGAAATAAGGAGTATATGATGGAAGCGATAGATTGCCACTTGGGAAAGATTGATGACCCAGTTTCATTTGTATCATGTTCCAACCACGTACTTGATGAAGAAACACTAGCACTTAAGCAATATAAAAGGAGGAAATCACATAGTGGATGAATATTAAAAATATCTTCAACTAACCATGGAAAATGTAGTAATATAAGGCAAGGTTTGATTCGGGATCTTCTAACTTCGGCCAAGGATGAGGCACTGTGATGTGTGGTTGTGGTCTTACTAGGACATATTCAAATTTGATCATTTGTCCAAATAAACAAGGAACGGCTGCCTCAAATCAACAACAAATAATGTGAAATCCAAAAATTTACAGTTAAAAGAATTAGGAGCATATGTCGGAAGAGACTGTTTTCAATTTGGGAAAAATGAAGATCGCGCTTCGTTTGTGTCAACTTCCATCCATGAAATTGATGAAAATACACTCATACTTAATTAGTAAGAAGCAAGATAATCTCATCGTTGATGAATATTTGTAATATCTCGAACTAACTATGAGAAGGGTAGCTGGTATAAGAGAGGATAATGCATTTGTGAATAACCTGTTTGTTGAAGGGAAAAAATGTAATCTATAAATACTAATTAATATTCAACATAATATATCAATAAGTGACTTAATTGTGAAAGTAAAGTTGGTTGAAAATACTTTAAGGCCGAAAAAGTCCCCATCTTACTGCTTTATCAATCAAAGAATCAGGTTTAACTTAGGATATTTTAACTTCGGTTGAGTATGAGAGAAATTGATGGGAATTTTGTGTGCTACCAAAATGTATTCAAATCCAAATTTTATTTGCAATGAACAGAAAATGGATGCCCTAAATTAACAACAATCCACTCGAAATCCAAGTCTACCTTAGAGAATAAGGAGTATATGATGGAATAAATAGATTGCTAATTGGGAAGATTGAAGATCGGTCTTCGTTTGTATCATGTTCCAACCATGTATTTTATGGAAAACACTAGTACTTAAGCAATATGAAGCAAGGAAATCTCCTTGTCGATGAATATTGCCAATATCTCGAACTAACCATGAGATGGATAAGTATGCGAGATGATGATACATTTGTGAAGCACCTACTTATCGAAGGAGTAAGAAAGAATCTCCAAATACCTATTAACCTTTAATATAACGTATAATTGAGAGACTTATTGGTGAAAGAAAGGTTGGGTTGAAGTACCTTAAGGCTAAAATATACCCCATCCTACAACTTTAACAATCAAAGGCCAGGGTTTGACTTGAGATCTTCTAACTTCAGCCAAGGATGAGGCACAGTGATGAGCGGCTTTTGTCCTACCTAGACGCATTCAAATTCAATATTTTGTTCTAATGAATGAACAATAGCTGCCTCAAATCAACAAAAACCCATGTGAAATCCAAATATCTCTAGTTAAAAGAATCAAGAGCATGTGCTGGTAGAGACTATTTGCTATTTGGGAAAGAATGAAGACCAATCTTCTTTTGTGTCATGATCCATCCACGTACTTTATGGAAATATACTCATACTTAAGTAATTAGAAGCATGGTTATCACACTTTGGATGGATATTGGTAATATCGTGTACTAACTATGAGAAGGGTAACATGTATCGGAGATGATGATGTATTTGGGAATAACATGTTTATTAAAGAACTAAGGAAGAATCTCTAAATACCGATTAAGCTTCAACATAATGTATCAATAAGTGATTAAATGGTGAAAATAAGGTTTGTTGAAAGTACCTTAAGGCCGAAAATGACCCCATCTTACAACTTTAACAATCAAAGGGATGGGTTTAACTAGGGTTCTTTTAACTTCCACCGAGTATGAGGAGCGAAAGTGATGGGAAGCATTGCTGTTACCCAGAAGTATTCAAATCTGACATTGAATCCTAATGAAAACACAATAGCTGCCATATATAAACCACTATCCAACTGAAATACATGTCTACCTCAATGAATCAGGAGTATATGATGAAAGAGACGGATTGCTACTTTATAAAGATTGAAAATCAAGCATCATTTTTATCATGTTCCAACCACGTACTTGATGGAAAAATACTCGTACTTAAGCAATATAAAGTAATTAAATTTCACTGTGGATGAATATTGCCAATATCTTGAACTAACCATGAGAAGGGTAGGTATGCAAGATGATGATACATTTGTGAAGCACCTCTTTATCGAATGACTAAGAAAGAATCTCCAAATACCGATTAAACTTCAATATAATGTATAATTGAGAGAATTATTTGTAAAAGAAAGCTTGGGTTGAAGTACCTTAAGGCTGAAAAAGACCCCATCCTATAACTTTAACAATCAAAGGCTAGGATTTGATTCGAGATCTTCTAACTTTGGACAAGGATGAGGCCGGTGATGGGTGGCTATGGTCTTACCCAAACACATTCAAATTCAATATTTTGTCCTAATGAATGAAGAATAGCTGCCTCAAATCAAGAACAGCCCATGTGAAATCCAAGTATGTCTAGTTAAAAGAATGAAGAGCATATGTTGGTAGAGACTTTTTGCTATTTGGGAAAGAATGAAGATCGGGCTTCGTTCGTCAGGATCTCAAATTTAGGTAATATACTCATACTTAAATAATAAGAAGCAAGGTTATTTCAATGTGGATGAATATTGGTAATATCTTGTACTAATTATGAGAAGGGTAATAGGTATAGCAGAGGATGGTGCAATTGTGAAGGACTTGTTTATTCAAGGACTAAGGTAGAATCTCTAAATAACGATTAAGCTTCAGCATAATGTATCAATAAGTGATTTAATGGTGAAATTAAGGTTGGTTGAAAGTACCTTAAGGCCAAAATACCGAATGTTAAAGCTTTAACAATCAAAGGACTGGTTTTGACTAGGGATCTTTTAACTTCAGCCGAGTATGAGGAGGGAAAGTGAGGCAAAGCTTTTGTCTAACCCAAACATATATTCAAATCCATTTTTAGTCCTAATAAACATAGAATGGTTTCCATAAATAAACCACAATCCATTAGAAATCTTAGTCTACCTTAATGAATTAGGAGACTATACTAGAAGAGATAGATTGCTAGTTGGGAACGATTGAAGATCAGGCTTTATTTGTATCATGTTCCAACCACGTACTTGATGGGAAAACACTGGTACCTAAGTAATATGAAGCAAGAAATTTTCACTGTGGATGAATATTGAAAATATCTCAAACTATGAGAAAGGTAAGTATAAGAGATAGAAGATTCATTTGTGAAGAAGCTATTTATCGAAAGATTAAGAGAGAATCTCCAAAAACCAATTAACTTTCAACATAATGTATGAATGAGAGACTTATTGGTGAAATAAAGGTTGGATGTACGTACCTTCAGGCTAAAAAAGACCACATCCTACAGCTTTAACAATCAAAGGCTAGGTTTGACTCAGGATTTTCTAACTCTGGCCAAGGATGAGGCACAATGATGGGTAGGTGTGGTTGTACCCAGACATATTCAAATTCAATCTTTTTTCCTAAGGAATGTATAATGGCTACCTTAAATCAAAAACAACCCATGTGAAATCCAAGAATGTCTTATTAAAAGAATCAAGAACTTATGCCGGAATGGACTATTTGCTACTTGGGAAAGAATGAAGATCGTGCTTCGTTTATGCCATGTTCCATATGTGTACTTGATAAAAATACACTTGTACTTAAGTAATAAGAAGCAATGTTATTGCATTGTGGATGAATATTGGTAATATCTCAAACTAACTATAAGCAGGATATGTATGCGAGATGGATGATTTATTTATCGAAAGACTAGTAGAGAATCACCAAACACTGATTAACCTTTAACATAATTTATTAATGAGAGACTTATTAGTGAAAGCAAGGTTGGATGAATGTTCTTCGTCTTAGTGTGGGCGAAATACACCATCACTATGTGTTCATCTTTTCAGCAAAAAATCCTTCTTCTCTTTGCTTAGATCTCTAGTAATCTTGCTATGGGGAGTTCTAAATGAAAGAAAAGGGTTAGGGCAATCAAAGAAGCTCTTAACCAGATTTCTTTGAATTAAAAAGAGGGACTTTTAATTGAAGCTAAGAAAGTAGCAAAAGAATCAAGTGATCATGAGGGAAGCAAGGCATAAAATGTTCATATGGGAAGTAAGGCTGGAAAATATCTGTTGGATAACAACAATCCTCTTTGCGATGGTCTATCAAATGGCCAATAAGATAGGATTTCTAGGGCTCATGTTTCATAATTATCTTCAGCATTTGGTGCACACTCCATCCTTCACTCATAGTCAGTCTCTTGTACCTACCAGGAATTTAGCCAGTGGTTCAGATGATGGATCGGCTTGTTTCTTGAAGAAACCGGTTGGTATTCGTACTAATCTTCAACAACTAGATGCAGCTCATTGAACTCAAAAAATTGTTCTAGCTTGGATAGATATATTCAAAGATAGATTAGAAGGAATGAAGTACTATTCACCTGATGATGTAGCTGGGGTTCATATGGGGAAAATATCCAAAAACTTGTGTAGAAAGCAGTTGTAAATCTTGAGATAGCACTGTTATCTGCAAAGTTCTTGGAGGACATCCTCCATTGGCTATCATGAACAATTTTTTAGGAAAGTATGGTGGAAAGCTGAGATAATCAAGGTATGGTTAGTCTCTCCTGGTGTATTTATGGTCAAGTTTAAAGTGATTGATTTTAGAAATCATGTGCTGGAAAGAGGGATTATAACCTTTGATAGTAAGCCAGTTTTCTATATTTATGGTCTAGAAATTTCAAATGTGATAAGCCATAAAAAAAAATCAAGTATGGGTTCATCTTCAAGACTTGGATCCAATATACTGGACTCCTGAAATTTTAAGCAAAATCTTAAGCCTTATAGGTAGGCCACTGATGTTAGATATAGCTACACATTCTTTGTATAGGCTTAATTTTGCAAGAGTTCAACTTGAAATGGAGATACTTGAAGTCTTACCAACTAAGGTTTATTTCATTGATGACAATGATATTGTTCAAAAGAAGAATTTAGTATTTGAATGGAAGCCCACAAAATGCACTCACTGTGCCATGCTAGGCCACACTAAAGAGAGTTAAAAAAATTTCCAGAAACCTACAAAGCCTCCTATTAAGAAATATATCCCAAAAGTTTCTGATGATCAAGCTAAAAGACTTGAAACTGGATCTGTCCCAGTACTGGCTCCAGAAGCTCCACCACCAGCTCATAGACTCGGAAAGGAACCTTATAAGCCCCCATCAAATCACCCTAATTTGGAAAGGAAACCCGAAACTCAATTTGTAGCTATCCCAGCTACATCAGTTTCCGATCAGGATCATCAGTCAGTAATGTTGAAGCTTAGTTCAACAAGAAACTTCCCTCACATTCACATCCCTGTGATGGAGTCCAATTTCTCTTATGGAAAATTACAGGACTCAATACATCTATGAAACAAAGGGCAGTTAAAGAGTTATGTTTTGTACATAAAAGAGGTTTCTTATGCATTGTAAAAAACTAAAGTTGTGCATAAAAATAAGGCTAAAGTTTGGGATGAATTAAACCTTGGATGGTAGTACATCTCAAACAACAGCTATGAAAATAGTGGAAGAATTTTCTTGGGATGGAGGCCTGATCTTTATGATGTACATATTCTATCAACTCATGCTCAATGGACCATGTTTCATGCTTTCTGAAGGCTTTAAACATGTCCCTCTTTATTACTTTTGTATATGGTAAAAATATTCCATTTGAAAGGAACCCTTTATGCAATGAACTTCAACACCTTGAAATTCAAGACACAGCTTGGTTGATAGCTAGATATTTCAATTCCCCTTTGGATTATGGTGACGATTAGGTGGTGCTCCCGGTTTAGCTTCAAGGCAGTGCTGCAAGCATTGAACCTGTATGAAGTAAAAACCTTTGGCCCTTTCTTCACTTGGAACAACAGGAGTAAACATAACACTATAGTTTGTAACAGATTGGATAGGGCACTTATCAATCAGAAATGGTCTGATAAGTTTCTGGGCTAGTTGCATAGTTTTACCTGAGCATATTTCTGATCATAATCCTCTACTATTGCAAATTACAAAGCAGCATAAGGGGGTTATGAAGCCATTCATTTATTATAATATGTGGAGCCTTTCTTCTGAATTCTTACCCACTACTGAAGCTGTTTGGAGGGATCATCCAGTTTGAACGTTGTAGGGTCTATGCAAAAACCTCAGCCTATTATATGCTCCTTTACAAAGCCTTAATAGATTGGAGTTTAGTGATATCCAGCAAAGAGCTAAATCTGTAACTGATGAATTAGAGGAAACTCAGAAAGCATTGAATCTACACCCTTTGAATAATTAGTTGCAGGCTATTGAAACAGAGATCAGGGATAAGGCTATCCTGATATATGAGGCTGAATCAAGACTCTTGCATCAGAGGAAAAAATAGAGGGCTTAAGGATAGGGATAAGCCTTTTAAAGTGTTGTATGATCAGTTAAAGGCTATGCAGTTTAAAAATTATAACCTTTGTCTTTCAAATGATACTGAGTTCTTGGGAAGCAGGGAACAAGTATAATCTTGTTTGGTTGAATTTTTTACCAAACATTTAGGCATATCTAGTACTCCAAGCACATATGTGAACTTAGAAGTGGTTAATCAAAGAATCACTTATATCTCAGGACCATGAATACAGGTTAGCACAACCTATTTCGGCTGATGAAATTATAGTTCTCTCAAAAGCATTCTAGATAGCAAAATTCCTGGTTATGATGGTTTTCAAGTCAATTTTTCAAATATTCATGGCACATTATTGGCTCTAGAGTGATCATAGTAGTTTTGGAATTTTTTGATGGAGGAATTCTACCATATCAGATGAGCACTACTATCATTAAGTTGTTGCCTAAAAAGGACCATCCACAAATGGCCTCTAATCTATAGGCCAATTTCTTATTGTTCAGTGCTATATAAGATCATAGAAAGTTTGTTATGCACCAGGCTTGGCTGGATTCTACCTAACATTATCAATTTGAACCACTTTTGTGAATGGGAGACTTATATCCCACAATGTGATGCTTACACAGGAACTTCTTCACATTTACAAGTGGAAAGATAGATATATGGATAGCTGACTCATCAAGGTAGATATTCAGAAGGCCTTTTACAACTTGGAATGGTCTTTCTTATTCAAGTTTATGGAATGTCTTAAATTTCCTAGAATCTTTATTCAATGGATCCAGAAATGTATTGAGCTTTCATTTTCCAGTGTTTCTCTCAATGCAAGCTACACTCAAGCTTTAAAGGGAAGGAGGGGTGAAGTAAGGTGATCCCCTCTCACCTCTCTTATTTTTCATAGCTAGGAGTATTTTTCAAGACTCTTACATTGGCTTTAAGAAACAAACTAATTGATTGTCATGCCATATGAAAAAAGTAGGAATACAATGGCCACTATTTGCAGATAATCTCTTGGTTATTTGTAATGCTAATGTTAAATATCTTCATTGAGTTTCGAAAGTTCTTAATGAGTTTTACCTGAGCATATTTCGAAAGCTAATGTTTGAGGGGTTTATTTCCAGTTGCATGTTTGGGGCTTCCTATCACAGGCAGGAAACAGAATGCTCAAACATGCCAGATATTGGTTGAGAAAATCAGAACAAGACTTCATAGTGTGAAGGGGAAAACACTTTCTTATGCATGTAGGATACGACTGATTAATGCCGTATTTCTTAGTAATACTATTTATTGGATCAGTGTATTTAAACTCCCAGCAAGTTTTTATGAAGACATTGAGAATTTATGCAGGAATTTTCTAATGGGGGCTATAAAGATGGTGAGAAAGGGTTGAATCCACTAGCATGGAAAACATTATGTATTGAGAAGGAATGTGGAGGTGCTTCCATCAAAGATCCATTCCTATGAGGGAAGGCCTTATTGTGCAAGCAGTTATGGGACATTCAAAGGAAAAAGGCTAATCTGTGGATCAAATGGATTCAAGAAATCTATATGAAGGGGTCAGTAATTCTTCAAACTTGTAAGGCACCAAATCATGCAAGTTATAGCTGGAAGAACTTCATAAGACTAAGAGATCAAATGCTGTCATTCCTCCATCATTGCTTATCTGGTTCTGGTATTCTCAAAGTTTCTTTAGCCTATGGTTTTCTCCAAGGCCAAAGGTCTAAAAGAGCATTCTATAATACTATTTGGAGTTGGAAACTATTACCTAAACATTCCTTTTTTTTGGAGATTGGCTTTGGGAAGATTATCTACTCTGGATAGGTTGAATGGCTTTGGTTTGCACATGAATTGATCTATATGCTCCTTATGTAATCAGCAGCCAGAAGAAACTCAACACCTATTCCTGAAGTGTACTTATTATACAGCTCTTACATCACCCTCAATTCCATGATTTCAGGAAGCTTAGAAGGTTTCTATTCATGGAGCAGAAAAGGAAGAAATCTTTGTTTTCTCTCTTAATAGCTTCTATGGATCAAATTTGGGAGAAGAGTAACAAAATAATTTTCCAGCACAAGATCAAGACAAGTTAGGACCTATGGGTGGCTATCACAATAGAATATCAGCTTTGGCACAAGGTGCAAAATTAGTTGAATAGATTATTACTTTGT